>JAVQJL010005699.1:0-32758 GCA_036024295.1 Nannoperca obscura
TACAATCTGTGTTGCTCACCTGCTGTGTGATGGCAAAGCCAATGACAGGGTCTCCCTCGGGGATGTCCCATGTCACCACAGCAGAGTTCGCTTTCACCGCTTTGATGGTCACATTGACAGGAGGCGACAAGCTATCTGCAAACAGAGAGAGAGAGAGAGAGAGAGAGAGAGAGAGAGAGAGAGAGAGAAATAAAAGCTTGTTGTATCTTCTGCTGTATGAAGCAAATGAGAAGATCAGTTATGTTTCTGCCAGTTGCAGAAATGGCTACCAGGATGGCAGGAAGCCAAATTCAGTGGTGTGGATAAATGGCTGAGTTGAATGCATTTTGTAAAGTGGAATCTATGACTTTAGAAACACAAAACAACTCCTCAGTGTTACAGTGGTACTGCCCAAGGCTCAGGAGACACTACAGTATTCATGATGTCACAGGATCGATGCAGACTGAGATAAGATCAGCATCATCTTTCATGAAATTAAAGCTAAGATTTGAAAGGTTGAATTTAAGTTTTGAAAATGTAAATTCTATTGTAACAAGTTTAAATAAATAAATAGTATTTGATTTTCTAAAAGTAGGATTTGAATATGTTATATATAAGCCTTGCTCGTGATGTGGCTCTAGGCATGGCAATGTTGGTCTGTCGAGCTACTGCTTTCTCCAGACTGAAATATCTCAACAACTATAGGGTGGATTGTCATGGAATTTAGTACATATTTTCTTGTCCCCCTCAGGATTAATTGAAATAACTTTGGTGATCTTCTGACCCTTCCTCTAGCATCATCATCAGGACAAAATGTCACTTTGATTCATGACCAAATACCAGCAAAACTTTCCATCAAGCTCCGCTGTACTTTGTGTTAAGTGATAATTAGCAAATAGTTAGCTTCATTATAAGCATGCTAGCATGCTGATATTAGTAATTAGCTGAAAGCACTGCTGTGCCCAAGAATAGTCCCACATAGCTGCTGGCATAACTGCAGTCTTCTGCTTCATACAGTTGCAGACCCAGGTGAAAAAGTAATACATTGGTTTAGTCCCTGCAAATATATGTGGACATTAGTAAGGTAGACGTAGCTTTTAAATGCCACACAAAATACAACATATCACATGTACAAATAACAATATCAAAGTCTTTCTGTCTATAAAACAGTGTGAGAAATCCTATCAAATAAAACTGAAAAATTCAGATCTGAATATCAAAATAATATCGAACAAAGCATTTGTCAAACCATTAAAAGTTGACTTTAAAATTTTAAGCCAGCCTTTCAGATCTTAGATTCAGATTTTAGTTTTACCTCCTGGTAGTGTCCACATCTAGTAATATGGCTTCATAAATTGATCTCTGTCTCATTTTGAATGAAACTGTCCTGAAGTCCTTATTAAATTCTACTGCTGACTCCATCCTGAAAGTGTGCAGTGACTGACCTGTTTCAAGATATTGGGAAGTTCTGATTCGGTACAATTAAATGAGAACTGAAGGCAGGGTCACAGGCTACAAGATTCCAGGATAATGATTTGGTTTTATTGTATAATTAAGTCTCAGATAGTGTGTGTGTCTGTGTACTTTGGTGGTCTCAGCTGCTGCCGAATAAGACTCTAATTACTGTATGTGTTGCTAACACCCACACACACACACACCTTAATGACTACACTCTTAGTGTGCAGATCAGATGATCAAAGTGCCTGCAGA
The DNA here is from genome assembly GCA_036024295.1 of Nannoperca obscura. Lineage (NCBI taxonomy): Eukaryota > Metazoa > Chordata > Actinopteri > Centrarchiformes > Percichthyidae > Nannoperca > Nannoperca obscura. Next base: position 1,690 of record JAVQJL010005699.1, read on the forward strand.
AAATAAATGTGAAATCATCTTCTGTACTTTTTCTTTTCTTATAAAAATAATCTGAAGTGTAAACTGTGTCAACAATAATGGACAAAAAAGTTCAGAGTGTTCACCGTCAGCCTCAAGACATCTTTACCTTGCAATAGAGGTGTAACAATGTACTGGGGCTCGATATTTTGTGGCACAGAGATGTGACAGTATGCACATTGTAGCTGGAAATGAATCATTATTCCATGTGAGTCTAATCTGTTACAACTTCCAACGTGTACTCATTTCAATGCAATTAAAGCTTGAGGGGCTAATTTTAAATAAAATTGTATTAAAACTGTAAACGCCCAGAGGTCTGAACTGTTGCCTGAATGTGTTGACATGCTGATTTTATAAAAGGCCATGAAAGATCTGAAGATACTGTAATTCAATTATCAATATCCTGTATCACACCGAAACCATGAGAAGACTCATCGTGGCCTTCTGGGATTGATTGATATTTGTAATGTGAAGCAGAACTGAGAGAGATGTGTGGGGACGAGGAGAAGTGGTCACTCTCAGTGATGCCGCTGTTCTTCTGTCTTTAATAGGATATAAATCTAATTCAGCCCAAATGCAGTCAATGAGGATTTGAATAGGTGAACGCTCACTTGCCCTTCGACGGGTACAAATCACACAGCTGGTAATTACAGGATGATGAGCGGCTGTAGCACCTGTGTACACACTGACATACTGTACATTCAGAAACAGCACACCATATCCACGCAGGCCTCTGTGTTACGTTTCCTTCCGCCTGCTGCTGATGTTTTGATGAATGGCCTGACTAACAGCAGATGACAGGATGGAGACCCGCTGCATCTCTTCATCAGCGAGCACTGCGATCTTTGAAGGGGACTTTTGTTTACTGTCTGCTGTTTGCTTGTTGTTTTCTGAGAGTTCTGAGAAACGGGCGTCTTGGACAGAGGGGGCTGATGTGACAGAAGAAGTCACAAATCAAACTCCTTTCCTCTCGGTTAGTTCTTTCTTACTGTCTTTCTCACACACAGTGACAGTTAACGTTTAGCTCCTAACGCCCCTCAGGGAATACATTAACTTCCGTGACTCTGACACAGACCGTTGCTTTGTTTGCACATGCGAAGTAAAAAGGAAAAAAATCTTCTGTTTTTAAGTGTAGAACTGGAAACAAGACATTGTGGTTAAACAAACAGACAGCCTACCTTTACTTTATGTCTGACTCCCCCCAACTAAAACTCCTGAACAAAACTAGCCTGTCCTGGAGCAGTCTGGACACTGAACACAGACACCAAACTGATGTCAACCCTACTCCCTACTTTAAAAATGAATCACATTACTGTGATTTTCCAACTCTGGTGGTCACGACATTTCACTTCACTTGAGGACCTTTATTTATGAGGAACATTGGTGCAAAAATACATGGACTCAGGTGGTGTTACCGTGGTTGCCAAATGATATGGATGAATATATCTGTTGCTCACACAGATCGATTATAAGATCACTTCCTTGGCAGTTCAAGGCCAGAAGGTGGATTTAAAAAGTAGTTTAGCTTTTGAATATATGCTAAAGTTACATGAAAACAAGGCATTCTCTGATTGCTTTTTTAGTTCGCACCACAGTTCCACTAACAACGTTGACACCAGCCCAAGTGAATTGAACCAAATGGGCAACACACCAGAACTGCATCGTGCAGGTTACCTGAGAAAGCACCCTTGTGCCACCACAGGAAACCTTAATTCAACTCGATAACGCCGATTTGTTAGCCCCTCCCTGTCTGGTACATGTCTGTGTCTTTAGGCCCTCTGTTGTAAACTTGTAGTCACCATGCACAGTCCAAGATAACCCTGATGATATCACCATTCCATCATTAGGGTTATTTTCTCAGGCACGACAAAGCTCCTACAGAGAGTCAAAAGACATTATACAACTGTTTTCATAGGCGTAGGCATAGAGCAGTGCTTGTGACTAGTTAACTGATCTTTTTTCTGTAACATTGGTGGACTGCCTCCTTAAAGAGCGAGAATAGACTGTAAAGAAAGAGAAGATAAAATGAAAGAGGAAGCTGATTTCAACTTTTAACATGACTTCTGTTGACAACATGAACAGAATAGAAAATGTTATCTTCCAGACACCATAATAGAATCAGTGCGGTGTCACTCTACCTCTCTCTTCTCAATAAACACAGCCGTCTGACCTGTAAGGCTCTACTTGCGAAGCTCTGTACCTCACACCTCATGTCTTTTAAATCCTATAATTTTGCACAGAGCTGGTCAGCTTTTAATAAAGCCTCTAAAATTCCGATCTTTGTGAGAATACTTTCTCTCTGCTCTGCCTGCTGCAAAGCCCTTTGAAATCAGAAATTCTTTTCCCATTGGATGATCATAAATTAATGATATAATTGTAACTTTTTATAGTGTAGTAGAGTGCAGCTTTTAGTTTTCACTTTATTTTATTGTACAGTATATGACTGCTTTTTGGAATGTGTAGGTCTTTACTGTATCCCAGAAAACAGACTTTGATCTCTCTGGGACGCCGAGATTAAATATGAGGCTAATGATTAAAAAAAGGATGATAACATAGAGGAGATTGCAGGAGATTGCAACAATGTGGGGAGTGCACCAAAAAAAAAAAAGAACGACATGCCCTTGTTATTTCTCCATAGCTTTCTACAAAACAAAGTTGAACCATCTCTTTGAGTGTCCTCACGTCCCACAGCTTCTGGTCACTTTTTGTCTCCTCTCCCCTGCATGACTGTGCTACGCTGAGGGACAACGAGAGGGGACGCTGGCCGTGACCGTGGGCCTTAAATATCCACACGACATGAGAGTCAGCTCTAATGAAACACCAGACAGATGTCTTCATAAACTCGCTCTCATCGCAGTGGCACACAGTCTGCCTCACCCTGAGAGATGGGGGTGACTTTGAGCCATGATGGATGTCCCTGGTGTGTGTGTGTGTGTGTCTCAAGCCCAATGATGATCAGAGTGACAGCTAGTTGTCTAACCCATGCTGAGGAGTTTAAAAGGTGACAGCTCCTTAATATGCCTGTTCATTAGAGTTAGGTCAGCTACAGAGAAAAAGCCAAGCTGCTGTTTTACAACACAGACATGTTGTGAACACATACACACACACACATACACACACAGGAAACAATCCTGGACCATAAAACCTATCACTGTTTAAAGAACGTTCTCCTCATGTCTCTGTCGGCCTTTGAAAGACAGGATTCCTCCTGCTGCACCTCCTCCAGGCCTGCTGACATCCCTCCTCTCTGTTCAGTTGATTCTGTGTCAACACGTTTCCCAAAAACTGTAAAGTGCAGTTCTCTGTTTTTAAGGTAGTGAACCCGAGAGGTTTTATAGATAGGGAAATATTTCAGGAAACATGGGATGATGTAATGTGGTGATCGTAGTGAGCTATAACGAACAACTTGTTTTTTTGTTTGTTTTATTCTATTTATTTTTCAAAGCTGATGCTGAAGTCTTCTAAATGGCATCTATGGAATTAGTTTTTTTTAATTAAAGTTCGTCCAGAGTCTGAGAAAACAACCAGTACTCCAGTACAGCAGGTGTACTACTGCGCCAGGTTTGCTGTGTATCTGCTAGTTTGTAGTAATTTGATTGAACATGAATTCATTTAGAATTATGCACTATGTAATCACAATCACCACTGAAATAATAATGGCGTTAAACCAAATGTCTGATATGGGGCCCCTTTTACAAAACTGGGCCTGAAGGTGTGGTGAAAATGCACTTCAAGGCCTCTATATTCTCAGTTCATGTTGTGTTTTAGTGGTTCATAATAGATTCATGATGTGGAAATTACTAAATTACAAAAACAAATTGCCACACAGTGATCCTTCAGCCTTGGGGCAGTTACCTACTTGGAAATCAAGGCTGTGGTCAAAGTGATTGTAACTGAGTGAATATAAATTTTTTGAAAGTATACTATTCAGATTTTAATAGTCTTTTTTCCCCTACAGAAGACATTTAGATATGGCACAGCGAAAAAAGTACATGTAAATTATAAAATGAATGATGGTTGAATTATGAATACCATTGCTTTTTCTGCTATAACAAGTAAAAACGTCTGCTGTCTGAAAGGCTTTGGTTACATAAATAAACTACTGTCTCCACTGTGGATATAAGTACATTTTTGAATGTGCAGTCTGTGTGTGTTACCAGCCTGATACAATGTGACACCTGAGCAGATAGACAGCAGGAGCTTTGAAACCGAGAGAGCATACAAGCTAGCTGTGTGGTGTTCCAGCTTCCATCTGCCCCCGTGGGGAGATATTACTGATTTGTACCACCTTATTACACCTCTGCAATCCTTAAAAAATGCCTTGCTCAGAGTCAGGCCCTTGGGCTGGTTCTGCTCCCTGGGATGCTGATGAGTTAGTCTGTAAGCTTGTGAACTAACATGAAAACTGCCTGTTAGATACACCATCTTCCACTGTTATCTGGCATTTTAGAGGCAGGCACAGGCCTCTGGTGTTTGTTACTTCCTGTTTTGTTCTTTGAAGCCGCTACTAATTCATGTTTAGCAACTCAAACCACTTTAGCTTGTTTCACAGCTAATAGTAAGTAAACAGTCACTTTGTATGGAAGGTGTAATAACCAGCAGGTGGGAGTGAATATCAAAGTGGCATGCATTTGAAGGAACACTTTGGTAGGGGGAAGAAATAAAACTTTGTGCTGCAGCCATAACGGCTATTAAGCGTGAGGCCCCAGGGGAATTAACAGCTATAAATTAGCACATGTTGATTAGCATGGCAATGTCTCACACTGCAGCTAACAACAGCACAGGGATTTACAATTGCTTGCTACTTGTTTCAGCCCACTAACATGTTATTGAGTCTCAGAGCTGCGTGAGCTGCGGCCCTTGACGTGATCTTGGGAGGGTTAGCATGCATACAGCTGGCAGGGATGCTAGCTCCCCCTCATTCATAGCTAATGTGCCATGATAGAGCCATCAGGATTTTGTGCTGATCAGGAGTTTGCTCTTGCATGTGTCAGAGGAGACCTTGGCACGTAGTCTCGCCCCTGTTGATACACATGCACACTCAACGCACACACCCGTACACACACCAACACACCCGTACACACACTCATACAGAGAAGTTAGGAGGATCACAGTATGACACTCTGGAGAGGAGGCAAACACAAAGCGTTAATGTGTCTCATTTACAAGCAAAAGCATTTAGTGAATAATTTAGAAGTGCTATCTTACGCATGTGCTCGCACCGGAGTCAAACTCTAATGTTGTGTCATGTTTTATGACTGCCCATAATGTCTTTTTCATTAGAGGCTGCCTACTGTTTCACAGCCGTTCCACCTCTTTTCCATACGACTGCTTGAAACTTTATAAACCACAAAAGGGAGCTCCTGTATGGACATCCTCTGTTCTTCTTCCTCTTTGTCCCGCCATTTGTTTCATATAACTGCCAGAGCTTTTGGATCTGTATTCAGCATCTGCTTGTCAGAGGAAATCCACCTCATATGTTTCCTGTATTTCCTCCTCTTTTCACTTTAGCTTTCTATCTTTGTGACTGTAATGGACACTTGGTGCTAAACCTCCCCCTCACACACACCCGCACCTAACTTTTTCAGTCTTTCTTTTGTTTCATCTCTTTCTGTCTCTCCAACACTCCCTCACTATATTTCTGTACAGCTACAACAACAGGGCTTTTTGGCAGCTCCTCTATAGCCTGGCGTGTAGAGCTCTCCATCCTGTAACTGACACTTCAATAGGAATCATGGTGCAGGGAGGAGATACTGGGTGAAAAGGGGAGACAGTAGCTGTTAGCTGTGACTCACTCATGTACTATTCTGTTATTGATTAGCCTGATGCTACTCACACACTGGCTGCTGATCAGCTGGTTTACCATGTAGGCAGACGGTTTATAAATGGAAGAATTGTTCTGAGGCTATATTAATGTCTACCTATAGATTTTAATTTCGAAGCCACAGAGCGCCTGTTTTTGTGTGTGTGTAGGAGGCCGTATGTGTGTTTTCTGACGTGTGCATGTCGAAACGGAGTCTGTTCTTTCTCTGTGGTCCATTCTGGCTCTGTACACAGCAGCTCAGCACCGTCAAATAATCACACCTAACGGTCTTTATGTCCCTTTGTAGAAAAATGAGTTATTTACTCATAGGAAATTAATTTTCCAACCCCACTGGCCACAAGACTGCTGAGGTGGGGAGGGTGGAATTGCTAAACATAATTTTTCTCCCTCTCTTTTCATCAGATACACACATACACACACCCTTTTCTCTAATTAAATGTCAAAAGACAGGGTATGAAAATCAATGCAGCATTGTGTGCAGTGAGAATACACGCGAGCTAATTCAAAAAGGCAAAGGAGTGCCGTGAGGCTGATTATTTGACAAGCCCACTGCTAATGAAATCTACTCTCAAATCAGTTGCAACCCCCCTCCACACACACACACACACACACACACAATAAATGGGATGGGTAATATGGGATGGGGCTGATAACGATAAATGAGCTCACAGCTTGATTTAAGGCAGCGCTTGATACATAACTTCCGTCTTTTCACTCCAGACTCACTGTAGCTCCTCTGTCTGTCTCTCTCTGGGGTCCTGCAGCCCTGCTGAGGACTCGGGCACAGCTGATGGAGTAACGCCTACAGTAGCTGCCTGGGAGGATTGGTGTCACAGGCAGGTGGAGGGGGAGAACTGGAATAACACTCTCTCCAATTCCTCCATGTCTCACTCGCTCCTCTAGCTTTCTCTATCTCTCGGGGCAATGTCTTTCTCTCCTGTGGCTCAAACGCTAGCACTCTCTCCTTTATGCATACATTCACTTGCTTTCCTTCTATCCCTCACTCCCTTCGTCTCCGTGTTTCTCTCTACCGCAAGTATTCCCCTAAGAAAAAGAACATGCTGTGTGACTGATTACTGGCCCCTGTCTGAGAATTGAGGCCCCCCACCCAAACCAGACTTGCCTTCGGCGGTTGATCATGGGGAACTGACTGACATACATGCTGAAAAGTGTCTGTCTACATACATAACATTTACATTTACACAAGTAATGAAAACGCACACCTGACTTATCTGTGTCAGACACAACTTCTGCAAGAGGAGACTTTTGTAAGAGGAGACAAAGTGACAAAAGTGTGTGTTGGTCAGTGTAGTGCAGGTAACCTCCTAGGGGCCCCACCTGCACTGCAGACTGCTCAAATGTAAAACAGACCATCTGGACCCCCTGTGGATGTGACTGCCCAGTGCAAAAAACAAAATTATATTTATATGCTGCTGTACGTTGGGCTGCTGAGCAGAACTGGAGGAGGATCAGGATCTATCATTCCTGAAAGTGTAAATTTCCCTTTTTTCTGGAAATCATTTATTTCAGATTTATTATTTTAATTGAATTATTCCATCAATGCCTGATTTTAGTGCTGAGACCCCGTGTGGCTTCATATTAGAGAATTCATTTTAATTGATTTAACTAAGCAGGCATATTTTCTGTCAAGCCGAAACTGTTAAAAGAAATGTAACAATGTAGCTAATCAAAAGCAAATTTGTAATCAATACATTACACTGAAGTGGCTCTGTACCCAGTGTGTATGTTTTTTTGTTTTTTTACCTTTGCCCATACTGTATGTATCTTTACATTTACAGTTTGATTTAACTGAACTCCTTTAAATATTACAGTGATTTAACACAAGAGAGCCCATGTTTGCCATTACACAATATTTTCAGGAAATACAGCCAAACTACTCTCAGAGAAACCACATTTGTTTCCATCATGCATGCTCTCAATACGTTACAGTATCTTATCCCAATCTGTTCCTACTTTTGTCCACAACAGCATTAACACTAACTAGGATTTTCAGAGGGATGTGGTTGACTGTATATAGCATACTTGGAGCTTTTCTGTATGTAAATGTCTGTAATGGTTGACGTCCATGGCATCAATTCCCTCCAAGTGGCAGCTCAGACCCTCCTCCACCTGCACATGACATGAGAGGAGTGATACTGGACAGACGACAGAGTGCGTCAGCGAGCTGCCGCTGCCACGTCAGTATTTTGGCATTATCATCTCTTGCTCCCACAGGCCCGGTGTCCAGATGATCGCACCAATCTGTCATCTAATGCCTGTTTCATTTCATTTCACTTAACAAATGCAAACAAAAGAGATTAAAATCAAAATGATTTTCTTTGTGTTTCTTGCTCCTGTTGTTTGATATTAAATCCTAGTGTTGCCACCAGATCTGACAGCTTTAGCTCATGTGATCCCTCACTTTCAAAAACAAGGCCATCGCTCTATCCATCAGTGTCTCGCTAAGCCACTGGCGAGCTCTCAATAAAAAACTCAGAGGCTTTTTGAAATGAAGTAGAGGCTGACGAGGTGCCAGAGGAAAGAGGAGCAGCAGTATGTTGATACAAAAATACTCAGTGGTACTGGCAATTATGTAAGTGGACTGGTGACAATTAAAACATGACAGGGTGTGAGGAAGATAAAGGAAGATTATCTGGGCAGTACTGACACAGCAACAACAGCAAAGCTACAGGGAGGATTTTTCAAACTTATTTTGGTATTTTTTGGTCTTTTTGTCCCAGTTTTGTGCTGCACAAACTAATGGTTTAAGAGCGTCCAACAAAACCTTCAAAATATTATGGCGAACAGATCAAAAATCCTATTGGATGTTAAATAGTGATGTGTAGTTTGCTACAGCCAAGATTCTTTCAGTGATATATGAATTTTAGAAATGTGTTTTAGACTGTGTTTTGCGTTTGAAAATTATTCAAAGTTGTGTTTCTTTATTTTTGTCTTAAACTCTGTCATATTGATTTAAAAATATATAAGCAGCCCTTTGGATCTGGCTTATGTGATTTATTCATTCATTGTACACGCTTGCTTTGATAATTAAAATAAGGAGTGCGTGAATCTGTGATGCAGTTCTTATACTGTGTGTGTGTCCACTGTAGCCTCAAGACTTAAGTTCACTGTAGTGGCGGCTGGCAAGTGTGTATTTATGTCTTCTTGTAAATGATATGGTAGAAATTGCACTGTGAAATAAACAAATACTCTCAGTGAAAGACACAAAATATACTTTAGTTATGTTACATGCAATAGCAACATAATAAGGTATTTCCCCGTCAAAACCCCCCATATTACTGACACAACATACTGGAAGAAAGACACTGCAGTGACTGGTACTGTACTGTAATAACATCAGTAACCCGGCAAGTGCAGTAAACTTCTTTTTTCAAAAAAAAAACTTACTAACAGCAAACAAGCTAATAATTACAAACAGCTAATTGTTCTCACACAATTGACTAGAGGCTAATGAAAAGTTAATCACACACACACACACACCATCCTTTCTGTGCACTGTTAAAGAGCCTATTCAAAGGGAACAGTAGTGATTCAGCTCTCCAATCAGGAGGCTGCCCCAGATACCCAGCAGGTCTATAGGACACACATTTGAATAAAATCAGGGCAGCAGCGCTGCATTTAGAGGACTAGAAATAATCTAATGTGTACAGTAAAACTAGCCACGTTGTTGTTTCAGTATCGGACCATGAACATGAGCTCTGCACACTGCCTGCTTATCCTCTGACACTTATGATGGACTTTGCGCATGTTCACTGATGATCACTTATCCCATTTCATGCATGTGACAAAACGTCGTCTGGAAACAATATCATCAGAACCCCCAAGGCTGTTTTTTAAATGAATAATGCAGTATGTCGTGTCTGCCAAATGATCCTTAAAGCATAAACAAGTATTTGTAGTGTGCGTTTGAGAAACAGCTGTGTGTGTGTGCCTGACAAAAAGTAAAAATCTTATGTAACCACATTCATTTAGATTTTTTTCTCTTTTCAGCACCTCTGTGACTGATTGGATATTGGCTCCAAAATATTCACAGTCTAAGTCTGATTTCTTATTTGATGATAATTTGCTGTGAGACAGAAGAAGATGAGTAGCTTTTACAAACTTTGGCTCTCACAGCTGAGGCCTCGAACTCCTCTCTATGGATGCTAGATGACTTTGGGCTTGACAAATAATATACTGTACTGTGTACTCACAGAGAATTTATCACCTGGCAGGTGGCTGCCAAACTTTTCCTGGATTGTTTTGGTTTACTGCACGAAAAATAACCTTTGAGCTCTTGAAAGACTCAGCTTTCTTCGCTCATCATTATTAGCGTCGCTCATTATTATTAGTGTCGCCTGTGCACCACTTGCATCACTGTTCAGTTTGTTGATTGATTCATTGATTTTCTCTTTTATCCAAACTCTGAACTGTTAACTCAAATTGCCTGCAAGGATTTATGGCCTCATTTAGATTAATGTGTTAGAGAGTCCATTTACATTTTAAATGGAAACATTACCTTTCCTTTCCCAGGATCAACTGACTGTTTATGAGTCACTATAAACACAAACACAGTAAAGACGTCACAATAGTGTACATTTTATGGTGCCGTGGTTCACACCCATTTACTCCTGCCAGTCCACCTCTCCGCCTCAACATCGATTTGGCTGGGTTTTCCTGGTGCAGGTGTGTGACTAAGTCTTAAAATAAACTGGGAGACAGAAATTTTATTTTATCGAGTTGAGTTGCAAATCCAAAACCAACACTGTTACACTTGTGCAAGTTTCTGAAGTGGCCACATCTTCTAAACATTTGGACTCATTGAGGTTCATAATTGAACCTCAACCTTAAAAATAGCAGTTGACAAAGTCTCACCTCAAGGTCCAGTTAGTAGCTGTTGTGAAGCTTTTGATCATTTCACAGTTTACTTAGTTGTCTTGTAAGGGTGGATGCTTAAATCTCCATTTTACGCCTTTATCAGATAGAGTCAAGAAAAGTAACAAAGGAAAGAGAGAGAGATGCAACAAAGAGTCCTGGCTGGACTCGACCCAGGGACCAACCAAAGACTTCTCTTTCATCCCCAAAAAAAGGGACTGGAGCACACTAAGAAATTTGCTGACTTAAAGTACAGACTAACGTTTCCACACTACTTTAATACAATGTACATTTGTCATTGGACAGGATTTCTAATCAGGGTGGGAAACGCCCTTTTTAACCAGACGTCTTGTCCATGTTTGCTTAAAAATGTAAGTTGTAGATGAAGATCTTTTAATGGTGCATCCTGTTTCTTTGTATTCTGAGCTAAAACAAGTTTTTCTGTTGACACTTGGCCATAGAGTCGACTGTGGTGGCAAATCACGTACCCTTTTTTTGTGTTTTTACTACACACACAACTATGGTTCTTGTAATGTTGTGCAAATAAATGGTTAGATATGCCGTACTTTATTTTATCCCCGCTACTTAGCATTAATTAGCAGCATAGTTAGCAATAGTTTATCACACACTATAATGTAGTTGTAAGCAGACATAAGGACATTTGAAGTGTTTATGAATGTATTGTCTCAAACTGTAACCCCTCTAATGAATACACATTAAAAATGTATGTAACCAAGCAATCTAAGCTGCTTATTACATTAGCATGTGTTACAGTGTGTTGTGAACCGTCCATGAAGTGTTAATATACAGCTTATTCTTTATACAGCTTGTTCTTTTTAGCCATGAAAAGCTAAAAGGTGCAGAAACTGTCTGTCTGTGTGTGTGTGTGTGTGTGTGTGTGTGTGTGTGCGTGCGTGCGTGCAAGAGAGAAGAGCAGCACAGTGATCCCTGTGAGCGGAAAGGTTGAGGAGTGGGAGGATGCCGAGCGAACCACAGGTAGATTTTTGATGGCAGGAGTGTGTCGGGAGTCAAGTGTGGCAGTGAGTGGCCAAGGTGTGAAAGTGTGTGTAGTCTGAGCTCTCAAACGCATGTTTTATAGATGCACACACACAGTAGCTCTCTCTCTCTCTCTCTCTCTCTCTCTCTCTCTCTCGAACACACACAGAGGCACCGCACGCATCAGTGCCGTTTCCATGGATCTGTCTGAGAGGACCACTGTCGCTCCTCAGCCATCCAATCATGTGTTTCTAGTGGCCAGTGCCACTTCATTACAGTCCGATTTTGGACTCATGGATACAAATCGAGTCTAGTAATGATCGGCAGTCAACAAATGTCCGTACAATATTCAGATTTTCAGGCGCAGCTCAGGTCAACATTGAGCATATTATAGAAGGCTACCTGCCTCACATGAGACTCAAAAGGTCAGCTTGACACACACACAAAGAGAGAGAGACTGACAGAGACAGACAGTAACATAGTTTGTTACAGGTCAATTAAGCCTCACTAATCTTAATTAATCCACCTGACAACTGTCTGATGGTGACTCATATTTGTTTTATTGGATGGCAACACAGAAATGCCTCTAGAAGCCTGCAAACGCATCCCTTCCACAAATGCAACAGACTACGCAGCGTCTCACAACAATACCGGTTACAATCTAAAAAGCCCACAAAACACAGCTCCAAAAATCCACCGACACATCCCCCTAATTGCACATAAACATAAACTTACCCGCCGTGACTGGAGGGACGCAGAGACAGCAGAGGACGAGCAGGAACAATCTCTCCATGTTTCTAACGCTGGGTCGACGTGCGGTCCCATTTATTCTGGCCGGAGGTGCCGTGTTAACCGCCGGACTGCTGCTGTGCTGGTGCGTTGCGTTCACGTTCACGCTCACGCGTATCGTCTCGACTGGAAAAGGGACAACGGCGGTCCGACAGCTGCTCTTCAGCACCTCGGACAGCGACGCCTCCGCTCATTCAACAGCCTCGGACTGTCCCCGAACCGGCGACCAGCAACCGGCGGCCGGCCGGCGAGCCTTACCTCGAGCCTGGAGCGGCTCGTTCGCGTCGTCGGTCCTCCAACTGTGCTCCCAAATAATATATAATAATTATAATAACAAAGCCTCCGCGGTCTGCTGCTGCTGCCGCTGGTGGAGCTGGAGGTGCTGCTCAGCGCCGCTCGCCTGCTGCAGACAGAGTGAAACGTGCTGGCTTTGTGTATGAGCGCGCGGACTGTCCCTGCCTGCCACACTGACTCCGAGAGAGAGGGAGGCGGCAAGACACTCAAGACAACCTGGCAAAATAATCCATAATACATAGGTTACTAAATGTCGACAAAACCGGAAGATAACATTTCTAAAATCCAGATCTCACTGTTCTCTATTGTTTTATAGTTATGGCCTACTTTGAGTTCGGTAGCAGCCTTTGCCCATTGTCTTCAGTCCTCTGCCCTCTCCATCCCGCACATTCCGCTTTACAAACACAGAGGCCACACTGGGCCCTCAAACATGAACAGCCCAGCTGATGAGACGCACACTTGTCACCAGAAGCCCTCTCCTTAGATCGAGTATGGCTACTTTCTCTCTCTCGTCCTCCTGCTTCACTTGCCCGCTTAGTGAGCCAGTACTCTGAATTACTGCTGCCCACTCGTCGATTAAATATGCACACACCGACCCACGCAAACAGTCGCCTGTGCAAAGATAAACACACACACAACATGGAAATATGTTGTCTCTGTTTTGAAGTGCTTTTTCCCACTTCCAGAACAAACACGTGTCTCTTGACTTTAGCACTAAGTTGACCCCCCCCCCCACACCCCCCCCCCCCACACACACACTCCCCTCGCTTACATTGTTTCAGAAGCACCGCGTGATGGAGCGGGTGGACAAGTGGATAAAGTCTGCATACAGTACCTGATGGTTTCCCTGCAGCGCGCTGTGGACTTGAAGCTTTCCGGGATGTGCCCGTTTGTGTGTGTGTGTGTGTGTGTGTAGAGGGGGGAGTGTAAGTCCAGAGTGAGGAGACCGGCACTGTTCCCCTAGCTGTGTCCCCAAGAAGTGTTTTCTTCACCCAGCTGTGCACCTTGATTTACAGCCTGACGTGCGTCAGAGGAACACTGTTGGTGGTGGTGGTGGAGGTGGTGGAGGGGTTATTGTGCTGGGGTCTTCTGCATGCTTCACTCTCCTGTAGGCTACTGCTCTCTCGCTCCATCTGCCTGTGTAAGTGAGAGAGAGGCAGAGTAAGGAGAGTTTGTACTGACACAGAAAGAGATGCAATGGACCAAACACCATATCACCACCATAATGTATGATCAGCAGCGGTGGAGGGAGTATTCACACCCATTACTGGAGCCAATTTTTAATAAACCACTGAAGGATTTGGACACTAATTTATATAACTCATGATGATGTTTTCTGTTGTGTGTTTTCTAGTTTGAAGATGTTGGAATGATGAAAGATGCTCAGCCAGGAGGCCTGGGCGAAAATGTGATCATTATCAATGATGCTTGCTTGCTACAGTCGGGGCTGTTTCATAGTAACCCCTGCAACATGCAACACATATTAAGCATTAGCAAAAAAAATCTAAAATTTCTGTCCACAGCAAACTCAAGCTTTTAAACTTACTGCAACAATATAGTTCAGCATTAGCAAATACGTCCATGCCTCTTGTTATTTATTTCTGTGCATTCCACTAATATGATTGTTGTCGCTGTTGCAGAGGTATTCAAAATCATTCTGTCCATCTGCACTAATGTCATCACGTCAATAAAAATACAAACCATTCAAATATGACCCTGTTAATCTGACACTACTGCATATTTTAAGAAATAATGAGTGTTGAAGAGTTTTCTGTGTCGATGTGTGTGTATATGTGGAGTCCCATTTTTACCCCCAAATACAGTGTTCTGACTGTCCATTCATAAATGTGCATTCATGAACATGATCCTTGACTAACTGCAAAATAACCCTTCGATGATAAGGCGCACATGTTCTACCATTTCTACATACAAACACTTCTGCAATGCTGTTGGGACTCTCAGCGATCTCTCAAATTCCTGGGCCAACAGAATGTTAATGGTCTTTAAATTCAGCACTCAGCAAACACATAAAGGACTCAGCCCAAGCGAATAATTTGCTTATAGAAATTGGCCTCACTGATACTTTACAGTCTCCTACATTAAACGCAGATCAAGCAGAAAATCAGCAATAAATCGGATGTCTTTATGGACATTCTAGTTCCTCTATGTTCATGTGAGCTTCAACCCACTGGAGGGAGACGTTTATCTCAGTGTGTGTGTGTGTGTGTGTGTGTGGTAGTGTTTGTGTTTTGTCAGGGCAAAGGATTTGTATTGTCCCTGTAATCATTTTTCAAAAGGGGGCGCAGGGGACCATGAAGTGGAACATCTAAAGTTATAGAGGTTACGCTCAGCTTACCCAACTGTTTTGAACTGTTCCATCTGCCAACACAGACTTTTTGCTCACTGCTGCCTCCCTGCTTAATGACAGAAATGCATGGGTCACACCCGACAGGTTAGTGATCTTTTGAGAGACAGTGAAGGCTAAAACAAAGGGTTATTATTAATTTGGTGACACATTCATGGTAATTAGATGTTCTTAGCATGTTAGCAAGCATTTAGCATGCTCATTAGCTTGGACGGCTTTTTAACTCCTCAATAAAACTCTTTATTGAATAAAATGATTAGCTTTGTTGGTTCAGTTAGCCACAGTTACACCTCGCTACTGGGTGTAGGCCTATATTCATAATACTAATCTCTACGTAATAACTAGCTGTGCAAAGTGCAATGTGTTTGTGTTAGTGTTGAGTAAAATTCCACTTAGCAAACTTAGCAAACACTTTGAACTAAGTTAAATTTGAACGTATGAACAAATAAATACATGTTTACCCCTTCAGAAAAATTTTAACTGACACCAAAAAGAAAGCCTCTATCTTTTTTACTATTTGGATTTTTGGGGGAATGCCTCCCAAGGAGGGGCTGGAGGAGGCTGGGAATACAAACAGTTTGGATATGTTGCTGCTGCTGTCACCACGACAACAGTATGAGGTGGTTGCTCAGATGTTTGCATAACCCCAATCCTGAACCTCTAGTATGGTTGATATTAATTGTCAGTTGCTATAAAATATAAAATCCTATGTATATTGCAGCCAGGGGGCATTTGTACACGTTTAGACAGGTTTAGACATTTTGTTCAGCATTTCATTTGTAAATGATGAGGCATAAAGCTCAGCCATTATCACTTTTAGTCATAAAGTAAGAGCTCCATCTGACCAAGCACAACGGCCATAGAGGATTATAAAAAGTCCAGTTGCTAAAATCCACAACCTGATATAGCATTTTTTTTGTTACATAAGCACACTATGAAACAGCAACTAGAACACCCCGGCATGAATATTTTACACGCACCAATATTTCATTACACGGCATCGGAGCTTACCGGGACTTTTCTGCCTTTCAAAATGAGTTTGGATTATGAGCTCTGGCAGGTTGCTCGGAGGTGAGGACCAGGACCAAGAGGGGAAATTGGTGTGGGGTGGAAGCAGGAATGGAGGGAATAAGAAGTGAGGGACAGCGGTCTTTGTTCCTGTTTCAGCTTGATAAAATTGGGACCCTGGCCCAGGGAGAAGAGACACATCAAATACTGAGCTGTGACGGCAGGTGAAGGTATGATTACATCTGCTGGAGGAAGAGAACAAAAGACCTTTAATTCGCATGTGGAATAAGTTCAAAATACTTTTCTCTCTCACACTCTCCCTTTCTTTAGTCTTAGTCGGAAAGTTTTGATTGGCACCCAGTGTTGACATGTTTGGAACAAATGCGTAGGTTCTGCTCACACGTGGAGCAACTGTAGGTCCTGGATGATTAAGTTCCTGCTCATAATCCCATTACGGCGCTGCAGATTCAGAGTTCATTTGTAGCTTTTGTGGGAAGACACGCTCCCGTCTGAAAATGGGGAAAATCTGAACTGGCAGCCGCTCAGTGACTCAAAGCTTCTTAAGGCAGAACACGGAAGATGGAGCTTTTAAACTGACCAAAAATCAAACTAAATTAATTTTAACGGTAGCAGAAAGCACTGCCACATCTGACGGGCAAAAAGTAAACGCCTGTCTTTGTCAATGTGAGCCCTCAGAGAGAAATTACTGTTGTTTGTTGGTTAATGTCTATTTGATGAAGGGCAATTTATCTGTCAACATGCTTTCTTGTTATAAAACGAGTCAGCTGGAAAAGTCAAAAAGTAAGCTGGAGACAAAATTTTCAACCAGCTTGCGACGTTAAGGCCAGAGGTGTTTTTCTTTTTTGTGTGCAATTAATTGCACGTCAATATATCTTGTCAATCTGTTGTCATTGTCATGGGTACCTTCACACAGAAAGCAAATATTATACGGAAATAACTTGTTTTGTGTCAAATAAAAGAACCCTTGTGTGAAGAATTACTGGGAAAGTTGCATGATAACTATACCACCGTTACCAATATAAACTGCATTATATTCTAAGGCTTCGCAACACTAACTAAGGGGCATGGGGCTTAACGAAGCAATTGCAAATAGTAATAATCTATTTATCTTTTTATATATATTAAATATAAATCTGTTAAATTACCATGGTCATACAGTATAAAAATAAATACATGTTTTACAACAAAATGTATACAGTATGTATGAGTAAAGGTGTTTTGCAGTTGAACAGTACATTTTATTAGGAAGGATGAAAGTCAATATTTATCTGTTTCTCTTTGAGCAGTAAATGTCATTGAACTTTTGTTCTAAGTAAGAACTAAATTATAAATAAAATATTGTAATGCATGTAACTGTTTGCTTGTTTTAGCTCTCCTGCACCAGCTGCTGTGAAAGCGGCTGAACGAGGGCGAATACCAGGAGACTGTAAATCACCAAAGGCAGCAGGCAGACCGGATTTCTTGAGCAAGGAGAGCATATCCAGCTCTCTCTGGGACAGATAAAAGAAGTCAGGTCAAGGATGCAATTACAGTCATCTGTTTCCTCCCCTACTCACTGCCATCTCTTTCTCCACCCTCCCTCTCCTGTCTCCCCAACCCCTACACCCTCTGCACTTGAGTCTGAGGAATTACAGGCTCATTAATGACATTCACTCTCTCCCCTTGACCACAAGAATGTCTTATCTCTCCGCCTTTTGTTTGGGTTTAGTCTTCTTCCAGTATTGTCTTCCCTCCTTTATTCTTCCTTTCACCATCTTTGAGTTTTGGTGCTGCTTCATCTGTTCATTTCCAGTCTATCTTCACTTTTTGTTTTGTAATCTTTTTTTAAATAGCTTTCTGATACCATCTTGCAGTCTTTAAGCGTTTGCCTATATGAGACAGTGAGATTTAGAGCGGGTCTCCAGGTTAGGGCTGTTCAGCCTGTTCATGCAGCCAATCAGACCGTCCACCCAAATAATGACCGCCATGAATCAACCCATGAACGAGACAGCCATTGGATTCAGCACCACGGTCAGCACTTCTGTCTTTAACTAACCCTACGAGCGGACAATAAAACTATAGTGGAGGCTGTTTGTGTTGAAATGAGTGTCACAGGCGCCTGCGTTTGTAATATGAACATCTGAGTTAGCTCGAGCTGAATGATTCGATTTGGGGGAATAGTTACAGTGGAGAGGGAGCATTTCTTCCCTTGGTGGAGAAGTCAATTTAATTGGCCACGTTTTGCATCACAGAGCACAATTGCATAGCTGTTTTTTACGAGAGGCCGTTGCAGGCCTCGTTGGAATAAAGCTTTCTGACTCCTGCTGAAGCACCTATTCATCAAGACCGAAATCTTTACTTTAATGGGGAAGAGTGGAGGAAATGACCTGTCTGTTGTGCACTTGAAATAAGAAAATGGTAAACATTCCTCTATATGTGTAGTCTGTGAAATGGTAGATGTGCTCTAAACTTTTCATTGATTTTAACTCTCACCATAAACCCTGATGAGTGAATGTACTGTCTTACTGCAGAGATGGTTTTATTCACCTTTCATTTCTGAATTAATTTTTAATTTTTACAGGTCTTAGGAGTAGAACTTCTGCTCAAATTACAGTGCTAAAGGTTCCCTTAAATGATCATTAGAAGAGCAGAAAATAAAATAGAGCGGCTTAGGTAACTCTATGTGGGCGTGCAAGTGCTAAACTCTCTGATTCATAGCCTAATAAGTAAAACCTCTCACTTTTTGGGCTGCACAGTCGTCCAAACAATGTTCTGCTTACACCCAGCTCTGCCGATGATCTAACATCCAAACAAAAATTGCATTTGCAAATCCCTCCCCCAAGTGTTCATCAAAGCCGCATCGAAATCCATCACTTCTAAAAGCTCAAAGTGTGCACAGATCATCTGAGAGGAAACAGCAGAGATTGATTGAGAGAAATCCCCTAAGCTGCTTCTGCATCTG
Source organism: Nannoperca obscura (assembly GCA_036024295.1). Taxonomy (NCBI): domain Eukaryota; kingdom Metazoa; phylum Chordata; class Actinopteri; order Centrarchiformes; family Percichthyidae; genus Nannoperca; species Nannoperca obscura. The sequence goes on from JAVQJL010005699.1 coordinate 20,821, forward strand.
GTTTCATGCCACTCTAACTCTTGATCTGCAATGTCATTGAAGTTTCAGCGCTCCAAGAAAGCACTCAGGAAAACTACTGCAGCTGCTGGAAAAAAAGAGGAAAAAAAGGCTGACATCACCTTCCGCTGTTTGATGAATATTCATAAAGCAGGAGGAGTGGTGAGGTGTAATGTGTCTGTGTGCTTGTGTGTGTGTGTGTGTGTGTGTGCGCACGCGTGCGTGTGTCTGTGTATACATAAAAAAAAAGAGGAAGACATGATGAAAGTGCACATTTCACAAGCATCTCAGTGGGTTGTGACAGGAGAGAGGTCACCGGATTCTCCTTGGTACTGATGGGACTGTCACATCTACCGACGTCACTGACCTTCCTTCTAACACACACACACACACACACAAAGAAGTGAACTTTGTTGTTGCCCACAAGTGTGTGTATAAACAAAGGGGCATTTCAATTTGTGTCTGGAAAAGACACAAATTGGTAGTTATATTTAAATAAACAACTGTACATAAACATACATACATAAAAAGGGAATGGAAAATCTTATTTTCAATGTTAGCTTTGGCCATCATCACTATAATTATGACATGGCACTCATCAAGTTACATGGTGATATTGCAAAAAAGAAGTCCTACGGGGCAGGAAACATGGGGAGTCGGACGATAAGACAACAAACCACCAAGAGAAAGTGAAGCCAAACAGTCGAATTATTACCCATTTTATTATGTTGTAAACATCCATCACATACTTCCTGGTTTAACTTTGACCTCTCCATCTGACCCATTGCATGTCCTGTCACCCTGTTAATGAACTATTTGTTGTTCTCTTTGCTAATGCCAAATAGGGAACTACTGAGAAATGATAAAACAAATAATCATAAATTGGTCATAGATCACCATAAATATACAATACAACATAGTTCTACAGGATTAGCCTAGTATGTGGTTGCATTGACAATAATTCAAACTAATGAAATGTGACAGCCCTGCTGGCCTTGTATTCCTTACATTTTGGGTGCGTTCACCTGAAGTTCTGCCTACAAAGTGGTTTAGATAATCAGGTTAAACCGATGGCTTGTTTACAACCTGTAACATGTAACCATGTTACCCACAATTAACTTGGTGAATAAATCCCAATTATTACTTATAGGAATGACGACCAAAATTATGAAGATAAGACCCAAATTGTGATTTCCAAAGCTCCTCCCAGCACTGCCAAGTACCAAGTGCACATTAGGTGCTTAGAATAAACAGAGAAGACTGGGGGTGCTCACACAGGAGGAATAAACACAATTACAGCAACAGGAGGATAGAAATGCACCCTCCATGCTGCACTGTCACACTGAGCTTTTGTGGGCAGACTCACTGATTTGAGGAACACAATAACTGACACACCACAGTGCTCATTTGCCTCCTGTACATCAGCAGTACATCGGGTTCTGCATTCTGTGGTGCCTCTCTCAGAATCATGCTTTGACGTCCTGCAACACTGCCCTTTGTGTGTGTGTGTGTGTGTGTGTGTGTGTCTTGCTTTCTTTGCCCTATTGTGGTGAGACGCTGCAAGGATGCTGCCGCAGCTGTGTTCTACTGACTGCCCTTTTCACTCTGTCGGCCTTTTGGCTTCATCTCACCCTCTTTTCCATCTCAGACATTGATACAATGAGCATTGTTTATCCTCCACACACAAACACACAGACAATAAACAAATGTCTTGCACTGACATCATCTAGCTTATTGTTGTCTCTGTTAGTACTTTGCCTCGTCTTCCTGCTCAAATGGATGTGTACACATACACACACTCACACACAAACTTTTACGTAAACCATGTATTTCACATCATTTATCAGTCTTAGAGTTGCCATATGCTCAGTTATTACTTTTTAAATACTCATTTCCTTGCAAGCCGCCATATGAATTTCACATTTCAGTGATAAAACACTAAAAAGCAACATCCTTTGTATGACAACACGTAGATTCACTAAACAAAGGAAAGGAGCTGGATGAGCAGCTGCTAACTATCTGTTTCTCTCTGCCTTGCCCCCGTGGCAGGTCAGTAAATTTAGTGCATTTACTCAGAGCAGGATCCTCACACATCCCACCTCCCTCTGGCAGCAGCCTCCCCATCATCCTTTTTACCTGTCACTCAGTGCGTCTCTCAATTAAATGGACCACTAAACACCAGTGTTCATCTCCAAGGAGAGATTTCCCTCAAGGCGAGGGTCTGTGGATTCGCAGGGCTGCACCACAGCAACGGAGCAACGGAGCAACAAACACAAAACACGCATGTTTGTGTTTGTTGGGCCGGCTGGCTCATATGTTTTTGCATTTGTCTACGATTGTAGTCACACAGGAACCGTTCACAAGCCTCAGTGACACTGATCTTTTCACGGCTGTCTAACCATGGAAAAATCCGATCCTGTACGGGCTCAGGCAGACATGAAGAAAACACCAGATTTGTGCCATGAGTTTTTCATCAGGATTGTGAGTCTGTGCGAAATCAACCAAACACCTGAGCTGACGCAGACAGTTTGAATCCGAAATGAAACACGCATCTGATGACATGTCTTGGATGGCTTCCTCACAGCATGATTTATCTGTTGATAACACTGTGTCTCATCGCCTTTTCCTCTTTCTGTTGCTTCCAGCTGCATAAACCAGCATACATGTTTGTCTGTGTGTGTGTATAAAAGAGAGAGAGACAGAGGGGAACATTTAGGTATTCAAGGAAGCCAGGCCACTGGGGAGCTGCAGCGGGCAAAGCACCAATGCTCACTTCAAAGTATGAGTTGAACGTTGGCCTGTAATCGAAGGGCTCTCTCCTGCCAAACACCCCCTCTGTCCAACCTCTGATGTAACAGGTCACTTTCACACACCTACACTCTTTAACACCCTGTTGTTCATCCTTCATTGAACTTGAGTTGGTCACAATGGCACAGTAGTACAGCAGCAGTAGTAGTATGAGCTATTCATTTTGAGCAGTTTTGCAACAGAGTCTGATTTGGTGGGAGAACCTTTAAGAAAAAAAAAAAAAAATTGACTTCAGATTTGTCAAATGATGGACTGCAGCTATGCCCAAAACCTGTAGAAATACGGTGGGGAAAAAAACAAAAAAAACAATTGCTTCTGTTATTTGGACCAAACGCAGTGGTTCTTAATCACATAAAAAGACCCAAAACAACAGTAAATGAATCCCTCTAACAAGTATTGCCTGTGTAGCCAAAGCCTGATTTAGCTCATATAAATCTGCTCTATTGTTATCCAAAAACGATTTAAAACACATTAGTGAGCAACACCGTTGCACTGGGTGACATGTTTCTTCATTAAAACGAACATGGGCATTGTCGCTTGTGTTTAGTAAATCCCACAATCCCCAATACTGCTACCATAAATACTTACTTGCGCTCCAAATCTGCAGCTGAAAATAGTCCCAAACAAAAGGACTATATTTCTCCTGTTCGAGTAATGTTTGCTAAAAACTAGAGTGCCCACCTGCTTTAACAAAAATAATTTTGCATTATTTAAAAAAATGAAACTACATATGTATTCTTGTTTTTAAAGATTTACATTTCCAGAAGGAAGGAATGGGATTGGGGCTGAGAGCTGCAGACATCATAGGGAAGCCAGAGAGGAAGACAATAACAACAAGACTAAGAGTCTACAACCATGCTAGTGCCTTTATGCTGCTGTCAGGCACAATGTTGCTTTTAGCTAAATGCTAATGCTAATGTCAGTATGTTAACATGCTCACAATAACAATGCAAACATGCTGATGTCGGGTAGGTAGGCCTACTATGTTTATTCTGGTCACCATCTTAGTTTAGCATTTTAGCATGCTAATATGAGCTTATTAGCAAAAAATACAAAGTACAGTTGAGACTGATGGAATGTCATTAGTTCTGCAGGTAACTGATCATAAAGAAAATGTTGACCTGATAATGGTGATAGAACTGATTTTGGTATTTCCTAATGATGACATATACAGCCAGGAAAAGATACCCCTTACATATAAAGAGTTGTAGTCTGACAAGGGATTGAAAGAGAATGAAATGATCTGACCAAATGTCTTTGGTCAGCACAACGATGTTGCCATTCATCATAAAATGTAATTTGATTATCCTACGTTTAATGTTAATTGACAAGAAAAATGTCTACGGTCAGTCAGTGATTTGTAATCACAGAATTAATTCTCATTCAGTAAAATCTTTTATTATGTCTTTCGTCATGTAATTTTCCACTTATTCTCTATTAATCTTGTCTTTTTCCACACTTGAAACATAATTTACCTAAAAAAAAAAGACTCTTTTGATTCAATGATAAACACCTGCTCTTTGTGTAAAAAATAAAACCATGTTCTTATGTTGTGTAAGTTCACTGTGAGGCCAAATATGGAAACACTTTCTCCTGCTGCACTGTAAGCCCTGATCATCCTCTCTTTGTATCTCTCTCTCCCTCTGTCAGTCTCTTTCCATACTTTTCTTTCTCTGCCATTGTCTTTGTGTCTTCCAGGTTATTCCTATAAAACATTATTCAGCATTGGGCTGACAAAGACCTGCCTGCTTCATGCTGATACAGCCACAGAGCACTGCTCCAGCCTCTCCTCTCTGATGTTACGCCATGCACACACACACATACACACTCACACATTATATTCTCATTATATGTAGAGCAGTATGATGTGTTGCTGTGTGTGTGTACAAACTGAGAATGGCAGAAAGAAAGTGAAGCATTAACAACAAAATAATTTCCTTTGCTTGGCCAGAGAACAAAGGAGTGAAAGAGTTTCAGCGCACAATGGAGCAAACACACAGATTTTGATTCGCTCAAAGGAGGATAGCAGTGCATTCGGAGACAGACGAAGGGCCGCAGACAGTGATGGATGCACACAGACGGTGGGCGACAATGAAAAATGAGAGGATGGGAATTGTTCTTGAGGTGACACATAATGATGATGGTGGCCGCAAAGCAAGGGATGAACAAGAAAGAGGGACAGAGAGGAAGATGAACATGAGCAGTTGGGTCAGTGAAAGTGAGCTTGCAGCGTGAATCCTATCCATAAGTGTGTGACATATGTGAACGCACACAACCCGCATACAGCTTCATCAGCGCTGAAAGGACTGGTACATGCAAAAGCAAAAAAAAATTCAAAAGATGAAAAACTGAGCATGTACAATGAATGAAAGTGAAAAGAAAAGGTAAATATTTTGGGATGTTGGAGGGCGTCCTGTTTGGTTGCAAACAAATAAAGAAAATGAAAGATTGAGAAATGATATTGAGACGGTGATTCATCAACCTAACGTTGAGTAATTAGATGCAGTTTGATCGGAGTGTTTAAACAAGCTTAAATGGATTTTTAAGTCGATTCGATTTGCTCAGGGAAGTGTGAGAGAAGAGATGCAACTCCAAGCTGCAGTCATTTCCATATGAGATGAAGAATGTCACAACATTTGCCAGATGCATCTTGATGCTTGTGGTGTTTTGGTGGATGTTGTCTGGGACGAAGAGTGACAGCAATGGACTACTTGTGTTGCCTTTTACATTAATTTACATTCACCAACTTCATTGGTGATCCATTGGATATGTGTGTAAATGATACCATACTAAAGTGCATTAGTGTTGCGGGAGCTTTGCTGCATATGTGAAAAAAACCTTTCGTGGCTCCAGAGCGAGCTGTGTGAAACTGATCATTTGCCTCAAGTGATGTCACTTGAGTCAGTTCGGGCTGAAGACTACAACTTTGAGTGTGAAGATAGAAAGAAGTGAGCTCACCAGACCTCTGTAGCCAACTCCTCGTCTCTGCTTGAGGCTAGCGACCTCAGGCTACATTAGCTGCTGCTAGCATAACACACCTGAATCTTTGACCAAACTGTTGATGGCTAAGCATTGTGGGTAATGTAGGCAACAGGTTTTGACAAAAAAAAAGAATACATGGAATAAAAGGATGATATACTGCATTCATTTTTATACCTTTTTTAAAACTGTCCATCATGAGCGTAGTGCTCAATTGGTGGAATGTTCTTTTAATAAAACAAGACCAGACAAGAGTCTACAGGCATGCTTCTTTGAGGCTATACTTAAGCAGAGTGTTACTTAATTGATGATTCAAAGGCAATGTTTACCATGTTCATCATCTTAATACATTTTTTGACAGGGTCAAACTTTGATCTGATGTTGGCTCTAGATGAAAATTCTAGAGAACACCAAAATCATTAGGATTCCTCCGCCTGGGATCATGAATGTCTGTGCAAAACCTCATGGAAATCCATCCAGTAGTCGAGACATTTCTCCACCAAAGTGGTGGACCAACTTTAGACTGTAGATGGGGTGCAATAACTACAGTAACGAAACATTAATGTGATAACAATGCCGAAAAAGTTTGAATTCTACATTAATATCATAAACATGTAGTTTGTATAAAAGTGGCAAAATGAAAATGAAGGATTTTTTACCTTTCTACAACTATATAAAATATGTATGACAAAAGACATGAAAGAGAAAATACTGTGTATTTTTACAGGATGTCTAGACTCCCATGTGAGACATATAAATATTTGAGTACATTATGTATATAAGTAAACATGTATCTGTATAGATAAATATGCATTTGTGCATGTATCTAAGTGCACACATGTGTGGACATAATATGAATGTGTTTCTTTTTCACCTTGTAAACATTTCCAGTAATGAAAACATAAAGCAGAGGAGAAAATAAAGGGGGAAGCCAGCTTTTGCACCACCTCCAACCTGCAACTCAGTTGATTATTCACAAGCCGAGCAGTGTGTGACGCAGGCTGTGATATGTGGGTCCAGCAGCAGCTGTTGTGTACCCACTCCACGCAGAGAAATGTGACATGTAGCACAAGTCCTGCGAAGAGAGATGTAAGGAAAACATTTCCTCAGTTATCTGCAGAAACTTTATACCAGTGTGATAAAATGTATTTCACTGACTGGAGTTTCTCTTTGGCAGTAGGCCTTTAATCTAAATACCTACAGCACCAATATATTTCAACCCTGTTAGTGCCATAAACATACTTATCTGAACGCCCCCCTCTCCATTAGGTGAAGAAATTCCCTTCAGAAAGATGCAAATGAATACGAGAAGTGCTGAAGCAATTAAAAAAGTGAAGTATCTCAGTTTGATCAGATTGATCAGAGCAAAGATGAAGTACTTCTTATTTAATGTGTCCAAGCTCAATAAAGCCCTCATTAGCAGGTGATGGATAACAAGTGCTGTTCTTAACCATCAGAAGTACATCTCCATCTAATATGAGTCATAAACAACGTAAAGTACTTATATGACATCCATCAGGCCGCCGATCAATCTGTCATTCATTTGAACCCTCTGAGGAGGACTAAAAGGCACACTGCTGAAATAGTGTGCCGGGCTGTCAACCTGTCAACGTCACGGGAAAAATATACTGTAGTGCACTCTGACTACCGTGTGAATGATGAGGAGCACAATCGCAAAGTGGAATTTGGCAGTCGAATGAGGTTAGCCCTGCGTGACCTCCTTTTCCGCAGCTCTTTAAATGGAAGAGAGCGCTGCCGGCCTCTGAGAGGCTGCTGTAACTGAACCAAGTGAAGGCCACGTCCAAGGAGCATTTAGCTGGGACTTGAAAAGAAAATTGCTGTTCATAAACAAGACATGATCTCCTGCATGGCATCAGAGTGCTGTCTTGCCAGTTTAGAGACGCTGGGTGTCTTTTTCTTTGCTGCCTTTAAAGCACAGGGGAGCACCAGGAAGCCATACTTCAATAGGACGGCATCGTCATGTGGCTGAGTGACTCACTGAGTTTAATGAGGGTTTCTGTCTAAACAAAGGGTTTTTCTTTTGATGTTTTATTATTTTTATTATTAGTTTTTTGCTTATTTGATCTAAAGTGAGTCGTCTTTGTATGAAATCCTTGCATCGGGATCATTTCAAAATCAAATTTGTAATCTTGATATTGTTCATCTATGAGAAACAAACAATTGCTCTTGATTTTGACAAAGAAGGAAACAAAATAAGTGGAGCTTTTGGTTATGATTGGCCACCTCAAAGATCCCGACCTGCCTGCCCATCGCTCGGCCGCCCCGCCATCTGTTTCAGTCGTCCTAATGAAGCACATCCTTCTCTCAGGTCCTTGGAGACACCACCTCCACATTGGCCTAATCAGCCTCAGAAAGCCTCGGCCCCTGCAGCAGCATCCGCTTCGGGCCAGGCCACGTCATTTCATCAACACCCGGCGCCTAATGAACTAGAGGATGGAGGGCAGCGAGAGGAGAGGAAGGAGGAAAACAAGGGAAAACTTTGAGCGTAGGCCCTTTGTACTAATAATGAGACTCTTTCCTTAATGAAAGTGGATCTTTTGTTCCATATTGGGCACACTCAGAGGACGGGACTCAGCGGTCGAGGCGGTCTGACCACTTTAACATTCAGCCTCATGATAAATGGTCAAGTTGTGAATTATTTCTCCCTTTTGGGAGGTTTTTCTTCTCATATGCCAGCTCTGTATTAAGTTACCATTTTAACTGATTGGTTCCTTTGTGCTTCGAGGGCCACGTGCTGCACTTTCTCATTCTATGTATGCAACATGTATTTCTTTGCAGAGGCAGCGCTTCCTTTGGCCTGCACCAAGTGGGAAAGTCATATTCACTGAATATCACAGGAGAAACTGTGAACTCCTGAATCACAAAGGAGTTATGTGTGTGCAGTACAGTTCATGATTTTTATTCTGTTTAGAAAAGTCAATATGGAGTCGTTAAATTAGTACATTGAACTAATAAGTTACTCTGAAACACTGATTAGCTGAAATGTTTTCCATTTAAATGGGGGGCAAAATCTCAGAGAAGTGGCCTTGAAGAATATTACTCGCAGCGCAGTTTCAATCTTATAATCAAGCATATTAATCATTTATATAACGCCCATCCACCCCATGCCAGATTGTGGCTCTAAATATAGCCCCTCCTGTTCTCTCTCTTCTGCCCACGCACACAAATATTACTGAACACACACACACACACACACACACACACACAGAAACATTATCAGACTTGTAAGACTTTCCCTGTGGCCATGTGTTGTCTCCCTGATTGAGCTCCCAGTAGATCATTCACTTGTGTAAGGACAGATGCCAGAGGGAAGCCAGTCTGTGTCTATGTGTCTGTGTGTGTGTGTGTGTGTGTGTGTTTCTGATCATCGGTAGGCCGCAGAACTTTATGTCAGGTTATGACGCTTGGTTTTTAAACAAACTTGATTTATATGGTTATTCTCGTAAAGTAAGCCCCAGCGACGGTGGTGGTGCATTTCCATTTAGAGGAGTTTTATTGAGGCTGGAGAAATGATAAAGCGAATGATTTATGAGCGGGAGCGACACGCCAGGTTAAATCTAATCCCGCGGAGGGAGGGAGAACCCACCGACTCCATTCTGAAGGGGGTAAGACGGCAGTTTGGCAAATTGCAGACAGTACAAGGAGATGAGAACAGTACGTGATGGAAAGAGATACAGGTTTTGTGTGCTCAGTATTAAAACTTTTACATGACAGTGGGATGCATTACAGATTGAAATCTACAAAGGTGATGTCATGGTGAATGGTTTGCCTTGCTGAATATCTGATTACATTTCTTATCAATCTGACAGTAAATATTAGCTACGAGTGTAACAGTGTTGCCTGGCCATGAGGGGAGGTTAAAATGAAGTGTATCCCAAAAAGGGCATTTTCCGAAGTGCCCCCTCAATGTAGCATCTGCCTGTGTCTTCTGGCTAGTCTGCACTCATTAGCAGGCAGACTGGTACCGGACTTTCTCCATCTGGTAGCCCCAAGCAGCACACACTGCACCGCTCTCGGCACAACACAGAGCTCATATAACGCACAGTGCAGTTTATAGAGAACATGCAACAGATTGCATGCATATCACACAACCTGGGATCCATACAGCTTTGTGTGAAAATGGTGGAGCACCACACTCCTGTTTGTGTGCTCCACCATAATTAATGTGTTGGGCTGTTAAGTCTTTATTAGCTTTACAGTTAATGTCCTATATGCAGCAGGTGGTAATATAGGACACTTTAAGATCCCATCAAAGTCAGCACCAAACTGATGCTGACACCAAAACACCATCATTAACGACACGTGTAATAAGAACAGCCTTGACCATATTTTAGTCCAGGTCTTATGGGTATCTCAGCTTATAGAAGAGCCACATTATTTTTGTGAAGACGACAAAAATACTGCATCATTTCGATTTTTCTAAAATCCCTCAAGTTCCACTTTTTGAATGGTTCTTTATCCGGCATTTAACAAACTATTCTGAAAAAGTTGGAGCACCTGTAAAATGTCTAAATTGGAAAGTTCTGTGTCAGCATAACAAAAGCCGCTTTTAGTGAGCCGGCTGTGCCTGTCAACCCCCCCCCCCCCCCCCCACACACACAAACATTTAATCTGCCAAAGAATCCAACTTGGCAGGGAAACAACAACTCCTGTAAATGAAAAACAACCACAAACTTACTTTTTAATGCACTTTACTCAAAAACATCTGCATATATTGACATTGACGTTGTCAAAACATCAATGCAAAAGCAAAATGAGCACCATCTATTTTCTGTTGTGGTTGTTTTTGAACTAAGAGAGCAGCAGTTAGGACTGTTTTAGTGTGATTATAATGTGGCTTACAGTATGCCATTAGACAACCCATAAAGCAAGCATATTTAGTGTGACTGCTTCCAGAGAGAGGTGAACCACTAACCCTGACGGGACAAAAACTTGCTATTTTTGAGCTTGGGGAATATGATGTACTATATGCATGCTCAACAGAATGAGATTCAGCAATCTGATATATGATATCTGATATAGTTTTTGCTGTTTTCAGCTTGAAGTTACAGTATAAATAACCCACGAGGAAGACAAATGAGCAATTCTTTGTCAAACCGAAAGGCTGCTCAAACCATAACAAATCATTTGGGTCTGTCTGTCATTCCAACCCCTCTCCTGTCAATTGTCTATCATACGTTTCGCAACAGTGTATTCGTACATTAACATTTCAGTAATGCTAGATGGGAGATTTGACAGGATGGAACATTGTAAGCAGTGATATTTGCAGGAGAATTCGATGATCTATGAAAGTAACAGAGTCATATTTTTCCTCCAAAAACAACATTCAGTAGAAGAAATCACATCATCTAATGTGCCTGATAAAGATAAATGAAGAACTTTTATCAGCTAAATTTCCCTGAAGCTACAAGCATTGTTCACTTTTAAAGCATTTGAGCATGACACAGTTTCACCCAAAGCAACTGTAGGACAGGAAACAGGGCTGAACATGTGATGGGATGGACAATTCCCTATGCAATTCATGTGGCACAATAGCAGGATTAGCGCGTTTCCAGTCACTGGAGGGATTACATGGAGGGGGCAGCACAGACTATATCTGTCTGCGGTGCAGATGAGACTTTCCTCACACACTTAAAATGATTTATGGGATGGAAAAGGCTGGAATACAGCGAGAGGGAGAGAGGAATCGGAAGAGAAGGCACTTGGGAGTGAGAAGGAAGATGGAAATGAGGTTGGCTTGAGTAACAGTTAGGTGAAGTGTCTGTGGAGAAAGGATGAGGTCCATGAGGTACAATATGCATGAATGTGAGAGGTTCAGCTGTAATTACATACTGAAAAGTTATTTACTTTCTAAAATATTTTTACTTATGAAGAGATTTATTTGCATTACTATTGACACATGTCCATGGTCACCAATCAGTGATATGTGTCTGTATAGGTCTACAGGACATTTTTAGGACAAAACTTGCTCGTTAGCAAGATGAACGTCTGCGAAAGAAAAGGTCGTACTGTGCAGGCATGTACACTACCGTTCAAAAGTTTGGGGTCACATTGAAATGTCCTTATTTTTGAAGGAAAAGCACTGTACTTTTCAATGAAGATGACTTTAAACTAGTCTTAACTTTAAAGAAAT
>JAVQJL010005700.1:0-20067 GCA_036024295.1 Nannoperca obscura
CCATATCATAACAAAGTTATCTCAGGGCACTCTATCGCATGGAGCAGGTGGAGACCAACTTCCACACACACAAAGACCCAACGTTACCACCATGAGCAAGCACTAGGTGACAATGGCAAGAATGGAAGTGGAAGCAGTCAGTCTACAGTTTGCAAGTATTTAGAGGCCATCAACAGCTAGCTTAAAGCTGGGGTAGGCAAAATCCCACCAAACCCACAACTTGGAGCCCTGCGAAACCGTATCCCTCACAGGGCTCACTCTCCACGGCGTGAGCTCCACCGAGTCCCTGGCCCCGCTTTCTGCAACTTGTCTTCTCAGAGACACCCCTCCAGCGCAGAGCAGAGCGTCTCAGGCTTTAAAGGCAGCTGCGACGACGTCCAGCAGCAGGATAAGACACACACACACACACACTTTTTGTCATCATGTTTCTTTGCCACGTCAATACAAGCGCCATGGCATCAAACATTATGAGCCTGAAGCTCCGTGTGGAGCCAGGATGTGTTGCTGCAGGCAAAGGAGATATTGGAATTTTATTAAAAGTTGCAGGACTTATCGATTTTTTGGCCAATGACACCATAACAATACTGTCTACCCCACCTTTAATATTAGGCTCTGTGTCTGCAGTGCACAGAGCAGCACTTCGGAGAGCACATCTTCACAGTGAAGATACAGGATTCACACTTTGAACAAAACCCAGGTGACTCCTGAATGTAGCCTGTATAACGTTGGCAAGTCAGCTAAGACAACACAACATCTAAATAAGACATTTTTGGAGGTACATGTCTCCACACCTCCAACTCTTGTGCCAGGCTGGACCACCAGTCTTTCCACTGAACTAATATCAACCCTCTAGAAAACCTCCAGCCAGACAGCAGGCAGACTAGAAACAGCGTTACTGGGATTAGTACCGGTTATGTAATTGCTGAGTTTCTACTACTGTTAGCTAAACTGTCCAATGATATGAGAGTAAACCATATCAAATAAAATGTAAATATTAAGTCTCGATAACAATACAACAAAGCTTTTCCAGTTTGTAAAGTTTAGTACTACCAGAAGCTCTGTAGATACACTATATTGTTTTTCCAAGGGTAGTTTGTTAATGTAGTGTTGTAGGAGACTAATCGTTGTTAGGCCCCTTTCCCTGATTACCCATTATCATTTAATAGACTGCATCCAAACTGCTTCTGCAAGGAGTTAGCTTATCTCCTCTGCTCTCTCTGAGATAAATTCTGATTTGTAGCACCCATGGAATATGGACAGGTCCCCTGGAAATTCAAATAGAACCATAGAAATTCTAGGGTGCTATCTGCAGTATGGAAATCAAAGAGGGGATATAACTGTGGGAGTTATAGGCCTGCTGTGTGTATGAAGAGGAAAACTCAAATCGATCTCAAGTTTACAGAGAGGAGAGCAAAAAACAAACGTGTACAATTCAAATGGTGAGCCACAAGACTTTTGTTTTATGAGGGGTCGTTTAGGACATAATTCAGACTTTTGTTACACACACACACACATTCACATACGCAACCATACTACTGAAAACTCACACATGTGAAACTTTAACTAGGCTATGTGAAAGAAAAATCTCGAGTGAAAAGTTCTTCACACATGTATGCGTGTGAAAGCATTTCAGTATATCCGGAAGGCTTCTCTTTGAAAACAAAACCTGAACTTAATATTTTTTACATTCTGATGTGTTTTTCAATGACAATGTTCAGATTGTTTCTTCATGTCACCCTTTGTTAAGTGACAGTTTCTTTTTTCAGTTTTTCAGTCATTGATGTATAATCTGCATACTAAGATGAGAACGTCACACTCTCGTCCGCTCAGAAGCCTCTGGAGTCCACGAGTTCACTGGAAACTCCTGAACATCAAGTAGGTCATGTTTTTGGACAAACATTTTCTTTAAGGTTTGGATTTTGTGTGCCCTGTATGCAACATTAATGTACTTTGCCGGTCACATGTCTGAGTGATGAACTGAGCTACCTGTGGTTGTTTTTAGAAATGGTTAGACTCATATTTTAATAATATTGTAAATTTTGTGGCCTGTGTTACAGAAAATTCAACGTCTGAGCAACCTTTATAGAGCTATGTGGAAATGTCTCCCTCTTTCTCCTACCTTGCTGCCCTCTCCTCAGTTTAACTTGTTTCGTCCTTGTTCGTCTTCCTTTTTCCCATGCTGCTACATCTGATATCATTCTTGAGTTCTTTTTCCTCATCTTCCTCCTGTACCACCACCTCATCTCCACCAACACACTATCCACTTTTCCATTAAAAAGCCTTTCAGCTTCACAATCAACACAGCCAAGAGAGACATGATTAAAAGCTTTAAAACATTCTTCCGATACTGTCACATCTCTTTCGCTGTGTAGCTTAATTAATCTGTGTAGATGTCAACTTTGGTGAACTTTGATGGGCGAATTCACACTGTTGACCAATAGTAGGGCATCTTGACAGTGCTGACTTTTGATGGATCTGGGAGCCAGAAAGAGCAGGTAAGGTTAAAAGAGGATTTACTTTGTTTGTCTTTGTTTTTGTTTAAAAAAAATTAGGATTGGCAATTGGTAAGAAGTCAGTGAAGGCAAAGTCTAGTAAAGGAGAAGGCATGACGACAGAAAACCAAAACAGGAACAATTTCACAAAAATCAGAATGTTAGCAATGATTTTTAGCAGGTATAATGTTTACAATGCTTGTGATCTCAACACTTGCCAATTACCACTAAACACAATGTATAGCTGAGGCTGATTTAAATGTCATTTGTTTGCACGTATTTGGTCATAAAGTATTGGACAAATTAAAACGTTGACCTGATGGAGGTAGAGGAAATGTTGCTAGAATTCATCTTGAGGGGAACATTAATTTGTCTGTGCCATATTCTTGGCAATCCATCCAATAGTTGCTAAGATGTCAGTCTGGACCAAATGGGTGGACTGACATTGCCCCATGGCTAAAAATACAATATAATCAGGTACAGCAGCAGACATACTGCAAATGTTACATTTATCATCTTCTAACATGCATGTCTGAACTCTGATTGCAGCTTGACCCAGCTTGTCAGTATTTGCACCTTAAAGGATTTTTCAAGTCTGTCTAAAAAACAATCAATGCCCAGTTGTACATTGAAACAGTTCTTGCTTGTAAGTGATGGGAAACAAAATCCACAGACCTGATTCCATGCAAAAATGTAATCCAACGTTTATCTTAAGCCAAAAACAATAGATAACATATGTCAAGTCATATCAATATCACATAGGTATCTATCGTACATCTAACAGGCAACCAAACAAGTTTGACATCCTGCTGTGTGAATGAGGAAAAGAACTGGAGGCCTTCATTCTTTGTCTGACAAGAATCTCAAATACTGAGACAGATAAAATAGAGGTCAATTTGTTTTTCCCATCTGCAGTTAAATGACTGTGAGGTTTTGGCAATTGTTTTTTTTTATTTGCCCCTCACAAGTTCCCAAATTTTATAGAAGTAAAATTGGTGGAGTAGCCCTTTAAATGCCCAGATAACTGATATTACAGCAGTGGAGCATGAAAAACGATCCTTTATCAATAAATCCAATAACCTCTGTGATATCTCAAGTATGTAAGTATGTAGCGGTTGCTATTGATTTGGACTGTGCACATTTGTGAGCCGATATTTGTTTATGCAAAGTTGACCTTTTGGGCCATTGTACCTTTGACGGCAAAGGTCAAATCATAATGTTTCATGGAGTTTATCTGAGAGACTAAAAATGTTGTGGCCTCACAGGCGGCTGATGCTGTCGCTGAGCAGAAACGTTAGTTATTTGTTATTAGTTATAAGTTATTTGACTAAACCTGAATAAAGATTTTTTAATTTTCTGGGTGCTTCATTTGAATCAGACCTCTAAATGTTAAGGGAGTTGCTGCTAATCTGTTTAATCAACCAGAGTCTTTTGATGATTTGGTGAGAAGTTCCGTCTCTGCAGCTGCTCCAACATCGGCTGTGGTTAAATGTCGGCTCCAATTTACATCAATAACACTCAGGACCTAGGATTAAAGTTAAGACGTGTTTAACTAAACCTGCCTCAGGTCTTATGTATGATACCTGCACAACTGATGTAGAGTCAGCACTGAATCAGCCTTGTGACTGTCACAGGTCGAGCCATACCAACATGAAAGAGAGAGCCACTCGACTAGATTTATTATTAACGGTATTTTCAATTCTCAACATCAAAAGTCAAGTCTGCATTTTTCAGTTAACCTCTGCAGAATATATTTCATTGTAGCTGTAGAGCTCATGTACATACATGTTCTTCTACTGTAGCAACAGCGTGATATGAAAGCATTAACATTTTTGCCACAGGGGAAGGATTCTAGATTAATTTTTCTGATCTGTGGTGCATATAAAATATCAAGTGGTTCTCCTGCACACACACACACACACACACCTATTTGCACCAAATACACCTTGATTCAACCTTTGACAGAGTCTGTAGATACTCAACAAATAAAATAGTATATATTTAAGAAACTTAGATGATGGGCAGCAGGAGAATATGTTATTTATGTAATCCCAGAAATATTGCCAACACAGCAATGGGTGAAGGAGTAAGTACAATAAGTAGAGTTGTTTCTCCAGAGCTCATAAAGAATTTGATGGTGCGATTCAACAGTCGGATGTGTTCAGCCATAGTGATAAACAGATAGCAGGGAAGAAGGGAGCAGACCTCTGCATCAATACAATAAAAAATGTATATTTTTCAATTTTTAAAAACTACCAGCTCCTCCTTGATTGTCTTACCTTTTAGACTCCAGGGTCAAACTGAATCAAAAAAGCAACACAGAAATGTGGCCACTGTATTTTCAGATCCTACGTTCTGCTCTTAGATGGTGCAAATTAAACACAATAAAAACACACAAATAGAGCACCATATTTGCATAACAACATATAGTATATTAATGCAGTTCCTTGAACTTCTGGTCATCTTTTTCATTTCTCAT
The DNA here is from genome assembly GCA_036024295.1 of Nannoperca obscura. Taxonomy (NCBI): domain Eukaryota; kingdom Metazoa; phylum Chordata; class Actinopteri; order Centrarchiformes; family Percichthyidae; genus Nannoperca; species Nannoperca obscura. The sequence goes on from JAVQJL010005700.1 coordinate 4,972, forward strand.
TGTGTATTACAATAACATGTATATTACGAGCATGTGTAGCCATAGGTGAGCTAGGTTGGCCCGAGTCCACCCACTTGGAGATCAATCCCAATAAATCACAGAGCTTCCAACACACAAGGGATCAGTGCTAATTTAAGTAAGAGGTAATAGTTTGGTTAACATTTGATAAATCTGTTTCTCATTGACAGAACATAGATTTTGTAATTGTCAGTACATCCATGACCCCTCATTTGACTCAGTATATATTACAAAGAAGAACTAGCTAGCTGCTTTTAATCAAGCTTGCGGTTATGTAATAGTGAAACAAAGAACTTTGCTAATGTGTGTCACAAAACAATACGATGAAGCTCCTGGTATGACTGTACATGTGTGCAGTGGTATCACTCTTTTCAACGGTCAGTGGGATAAAAACTGGGAATCAATCAGGGAATCAATGATACAGACTTAACTGTCAATACATTCCCTGAAACAGAACTGACCAAATCATTGGAACTATAGGGAAATCATTTCAGTGCTGACATGTAATCATCAAACGTAAACTATTTATGCTATTTGACTTTGGCAGAGTTCAATTTAATGCTTTATTTAATGCTGTTTCTGTGACCCTGAAATGATAAGAAAGTATAAAAACATGGATGTGTGGGTGAAATGAGCCAGCTCAGTCACAGAACGACTCTAATGTTCATGTTCTAAGAGCATCAAACCATGGAAGCCTAACCTTGAAGAACTTTTCAGTGTATGCACCTGTAAGCAACTTTCTTTGAAATAAATTGAGTGCCATCTTGTAACACGGTATCCACTTCTCATAATACATCCATGAGCTACTTATGACTAAATCCTGCTGCTGCTGTGTCTGCCAGTGGTGTGTTTGAGGTTATTGGGAATTTCCACACTATGTGTGCAAGCATACACATTCGCCTGAAAGTGATTTGGGGCAGAAGACCTTGTCTACAGCTTTGCTAGCGGCTCTGTGAGGCTGTACTTTGAACTTAATGCTAATATTGGCATGATTACATGCAAACAATGACAGTGCTAACACACTGATGTTTAGCAGGTATAATGTTTACCACGTTCAACATTTTAGTTTTGGGTGTTAGCATGCTAATATTAGCTAATCAAAAGTACAGCTGAGGCTCATTAATGTCGCTGGTACATTCAACCAGTATCAAAGTACTGGATGCATTTTGGATGTGACGATAGTGCTAGAGGAAAAGTCTGGGGGTCACCAAGCTCAGTAAGATTCATCCTCTGGGGACCATGAATGTCTGAACAAAATTCCATGGCAGCCCATCCAGTAGTTGTATAGTATATTTTAGTCTAGGCCAAAGTAGCACGACTGACATTGCCATACCTAGAGCTGTGCTGCTAGGATGTCTGAGAAGCTATCTTGATAATCCAAGATGTAGTGTTACTCCAGGAATTAATGCTTATTGACAAAACACTTCTGCAATACAAACGAAAAGAAATATAAAAACACCCGAACAAAACCAGACCACACTGCAGAAGCTGCTGGTATTTGGAATTCAGCATGGAGACCCTGTTGAGTAAATGTGTTGAGAAATGGGGCTGTGGGCTGATGATCCTGATGATGAGCTCTGCCCCCTGCATGCTTCCAACTCTCTCCATTACCCATTCATCACACATGTGAACCCTAACAAGCAGCTGGACTGGCCGGCTCAACGCCAAATTACAACAAATAATTTTCTTCTGATATTGTTGGTGGAATCAAATCACATCACACTGCGGAGGGGAATATGAGGTGGCATCATTCCCACCTAAACTGAGAGGGACACTTGATAGAGAACATCTCTCTCAGATAAAAACAGGTTTATTTTTCATCCATACTATTTATCTGCGACAATTCATATTGTGTAATGTATCATCTCAAGTAATCTAACTTTCGGCATCCTTGTGTTTTGAATGGATTTGAAAATGTGTTCAAATCCTAGGTGGTAATAACTCTAACAACTTGGGCCTCAACTGTCTTATGCTACCAAGTTTGTACAGTGTGTGATTCCAAGTGTCACAGGTCCTTATGGTATTTTTGGCTCAAGGGGGCCCTCTCTCCATGACTGATGTAGACAGGTCCCAACCTTTCGACTCTGTCAGCATTGACCGTGCAGGTTCAGGGCTGATTTACAACAGTAGAGTTGAGCCATTTTCAACACATGAAATGTCAATTTTTGTAAGAAATGTCAACATTAACACCAGCATTGATGTTTTTCATCACAGTACAGAAATAATTTAGTTTACCGCTCTAAAAACACCTAAGTGTGCAGTACCTCTTTAAGCTCAACACTTGAGCACTCAGAATTGAAAAGGTTGACATCAGTAAAACCTCTGCATAGCATAACGTGTTATGTCAAAGTGAAGTAAAAGTTTTCCACTGTTGTTGAATTTCACTTATTTCACATTTACATTCTTATTTACATTCAGGGTATATTAACATAGTTACTTGGACAAGGCCATGTCCAAGGCCATGAGATTGATGTCAATCTTCTTATCTCATTCTTGGAAAGTAAGCAAATAAGCGTATTTCCCAGAATGCTGAACTTTTCCTTTAGCATTTCTACATTGGGACCTATTATGGAGTGACAAAGTAGGCTGCACTTGTAATTACATATTCAACCCACATTATGTGTAATGCTGCTCATGTAATTTTAGCTACAGGTTGTGAACATTAATTAGGCTACCACTCTAAATTGTAGCATTATCAGAATCTGAATCTTTGAGTTTTAGTTAGTTATAACTTTAGCTACTTTTAAAAGTTGAAGGCTGAAAAGATTTGATAAGCCGAGTCAGTATTGGAGTCAGATTTGATAAAATGCTATCCCGAGTACATTTGTTTTGGAATTCTTTAGTGGTCTCTCGTGTCTCTATGTTTTTAACTATGCCTCTAAAAAAGTCCAATTGTAGAGACACGACAAGACTAAATTCAACTTTAAGGAACACGACCATGGGAGGATTTGGATATAATCCAACTCTGCCGTTCCATACTACATGTGTTGTAGACAGTGTAATATGGTTAAAGGGAAACACACTTTATAGTTACCTTGTGATTTGGAAAAAAATCTTCTATTCAATCAATATATCACTATAGACACTTGCAGTATTGTTACAACATTTATATGTAATTGGTCTCTGTATAATTTAGTATATCATTACTATCAATTCTTTAGTGAGGAAAACTATGCCCTGGTAAATCAATGCTGCAGTAATCTTTTCTACTATTAAAATGGTTTTTGACATTTATGAGAGCAGGCCCATGAGTGATACTAAATAGGTTAGGGTGAGCTATAATCCATGTCTGTCTCATAAAGACACACCCCAGACCGTGCTTTCCCCAAGGTGATATTTTAATGGAAACAGTCAAACTTAGGTGCATCCACAAGATTCAAAAGAAAGAATAATTTGGAGATTATGAAAGGAGCAGTGGAAGTCCAGGAGTGCAAATGTTCATGTCAAAAGCTTATGTCATTATCAGGTGAAGCAGACATTTAAAAATCCATCTGTGAAGTAGCACGGTACAGGGATAAATCCTCTTTGGCTCAGTTTGCAACAGTGTCACTTCTTTTGATAAAACTGTTATTTAGCCACAATTGATGCTGTAATGAATTCAGTCTGCATCATAGTGAAGCTGGAAGTCTGAAAGTCTACAAACCAAACAGTCCACACATGATGACTGTTTCCATCCACATACACATGGTTTGGAGTCCTAACATTTACAAAGGGGCACAACTGAACAACTAGGAACTGGCTGACAGGTCACTGATGCAACCCTGAAATCCCTGAACAAAAAACCACACAGTTTGTGTGGGGAAGATAAAACGCTAGTTTGGATGAGGTGGTGGATAGAGAGATGAGAACAGTAAACTACAGAGCGCAAAGGTAAGAGAACTAATTGTACACAACTAATGTAAAATAATGGAAGGTCATATAGAAAAATGTAACTGACAGTCCTCCTTTTCTTTCATTTTTGTTCACATCATACAAAGAAAGAAAGAAGAAACACCCCACCAAATGATGTGAGGAAACAGGGGTGTAAATATAGACAGTGCAGGCAGTGTGGTTGCATTAGGTTAGGGGGGCCCATATAGAGAGTCGGCCCTCCAACAATGTATTGGCAGAGAACAGTTCGTTGCAAGTCCGAAATTCAAAGAAAAACTCACTTTATTAGAAAAACAGACCATGGCAGCTTTCATGAGGGGCGTCCGACGGGACGGCTGTCTGCCCGGGTACCTGTGGGAGAAAAGACTCTGCTGAGGCAGCGAGACAGCGGCAGCAGCCTGCACAACTCTGTGCAGAAGTGCAACTGCTTGGCTGGACACGAGGTGGCGGTGTTGCACCCCAAGTCCCTGATAGTGGTGGCTTCATGGACTGTGGAGTCTGGGACAAGCTGGGGTCTGGGAAAGGCAAGACGTCCATGAGGTGTTTTGCCCTGCAAAAAACAAAAATACAAACAAATCAAGTTAATAGATCTTAAGGTGTTTCCAGTTAAAATTATGTTTTTAGTTTACATTTTAAAAAAATCTTAGTCTTATTGACTAAGATAACTATACTAATTTGCGTCAGTCTCACCATTTCTTCCTACATACTGAAATTTTATATTGAGCACAAAAAAGGAATGCACCAAATACTAAAATCAGTAGTCATGATTGATTTTCCTTTAAATCTTTAATCCCAAAGAGATTAGACAGTAAAATCAGTGAGTGAGATGTGAATGAAGTGATAACAGCACTCTGTTTCTTGAAGATTCAGTGTAAATCAATGTTTGTGACAATCGTGGACTAATATGCTTTTTATTTTATTTTGAGGAGTTTGTGCCCACTGGCCCTGCTTTTACAACACAGATGAGTAGTTAGTCCTATAAATTGAAAGAAAATAGTGAGGGTACAGGTGACTGATATGGGTGTGTATATGTGTTTCTATCCATCCTAAGGAAATGAATCCCAGCATTTGTTTATCCATGTTACAGATGCATCAGAGATTTGTTTTGGGTTTGATTACAGGAAACATGATGAAAAAAGACTCAAGATTATCACCTGAATATGTGGAGACGTGGAATCTGATCAAAACAGTCGTCTATTCTCAGTGTTAACTGAGAATGACAGAAACTGTGGGGACAAAAGTCGACTTTGATGCAAACAACCTTGAATGCGTTTGAAGTCCCCTTTACCTGTACTTCAGTTTGGGAATCACTCTAATGGAGAGGTCACATAGAAACCTTTGATGCAGGGAGGGGAGAAAGACACCGGCCTTCACTGGACACAGATGCAGAAAGGGAAGCAAATGCAGAAGGGATTTTGTGGATATTCCAGACTATTCCCCAGAAACAGGTGAACCTCCTCTAGTGTCTTCTAAACCACTTCAGAGAGCCTCTAATAAGATTAGGTATGACACAATTATAGTTTTTGCCTGTTTAAGAAGCAGCAAAAGGATACATTAATTAGTTCTGACTTATCAAACTGGAAAATGACTCTAGAGTCATTCAGAGAACATAAAAGTGATCTGTAAAGGACCACCATGATGTGTAGGAAAAGATACAAAAGCACTCAGACACAGGAAGATGTTGTTGAACGTAAACTGCCAGTTTGGTGAAAAAAGAAATGGCAGTACTTTTGTTGCAATGTAGCAGTAAATAACATTTGAAGCAATTTTACTGTTGCAGACAAATTTCCAGTGTTGGAATAAAATCATTAGCTTTACCTCAATTGGTGTGCCAATGCCCACTGATCAGTTGATCCTGATGGAGGCCTGCTCCTTGCATGGCAGCTCCTCCGCCATCAGTGTGTGAATGGGTGTGTGAATGGGTGAATGAGACCAATCCAGCTATATGTAAGTGAAGTCCATTTAGCATTTATTTAAACATAAGATGTTCAATTGTCATCACACTGGCGTCATGTTAATAAGGAATATTTGGCATCACTACTAATTTAATCTTCCAGAAATGTGTATTTATTGGTTTGATTTCCAACGTGACAGAATATCGAATTCATGTTTAATAAATAAAATGTATATTGTGCATGATATGGCCCAGAAACAATGGTACCAGTACATCTTTCGATTTTCAATAATCCTCTCCCTATTTTCAGAAAATGCACAGTACAAATGGAGAGAATTGTCACCAGGCTGACAGAACTCATACATATTTGACATGTTCAAGAAAAAACAACAATATAGAATGATGACCTTATCTGTCATGTCTAAGCTGTTGCACCATCTGCCAACCATAAAGCATCACAGAAAGGTACTGAAGGTCAGGGTAATGGACTCCACGATACATACATAAATAAATAAAAACAACCAGGACGGTATCAGACACAAAGCACTTACACACTGTTAGGGTGTCATATTAATATTAAACACTGCCAGTGCCAGTGTTTAACAGTGGATTGATTTGTGGTGCCATTTGTTCCTTGTGTTGCTGAGCTTGATTGGTAATATCATTACTATTGTGCAATATTTATGAGGAAATTCTGTTTTATGTTGTCACTTTTCAGCACACAACACACAAGCAACAAGGAAACGAGACATATGCAGGCATTTACTACTGAGTAGTTAATATTAGCAATGGAGTATCAGATATTAGTTTCTCCTCCATTTCGATCTCTTTCTTCTATAAATTAAATATGAATTGGGTGGTTGTTATTGGTATCTATTGGACCAACTTAAACCATGAGACACAGAACAGTGTTGGTGTAGATCAGTGAGGCTGTGCAGTCTCAGTACACTGTACACAGGTTTTCAGTGGGTCTAACTGAAATTTTAAATGCCATCACTGTTTTTTTATAACCATGCATGGGAGTTTGGTAGACATGTAAGAGTTGATACAGCCTCTTAATGCGATGGGTCCTGAGAGGTTTGACAGGATAAGACAGAAGAAAAAGTTAGGGAACCACTACTACTGCCATTCAAAGGCCAGCTCAATATGCATGGAACATGTACACTGCGCAATGGGACAATCTGTCCAAAAAGTAGTTTCTAATAAGAAAGAGGTTGCTGACTGCTAACTACACATTAATTCTCTTCCTCTCTTGTCTCAATGAGTGCTCTGTTTTCCCCTTGCCTCTCTACCATGAGCATAAATAGCACGAGGCAGAGCTGCGTCCTGTTTGTTGGAAAACTGCCTCACTTTTTACTGACTGCTGAGCAGGTATGAGGAATCAGGTGTATACTCATAAATCCTCAAAGATGTTGTCTGCATTTTAATGATAACATTCCCAAACAGCCATATCAGTATTCTTTTCTGTCCTCTCTCCATGAAGCTAGTAGTTAAATCATACCTCTTTGACAGCCCAGCCCGAGACTGATGGTCGAAGGTCGCAGGCACTTCCAGCACGGACATGCCCCAGAGGACGCCACTGTCCGGGGGGGGCAGAAGCTGATGGAGGTGCCTATGTGTCTTGAGGCTGCACAAAACCTCGAAGACCAGCGTATACCTGCAAGCGCACTCTGGGCTGTTCATCCAGCCATGAGACTCATGACTCCACCTGCCATCTGATGTCAGAGGCCATCTATCACAGAAACAGAGGTCTAACTGTTCCAAGTGCGTAACTATTAAACACAATGCTCTGTTCACTGCAGTGTTTGGTCCTTAATGCTACAGCTTCTTTATCAACTCACAACCCCTCTGATTTTATTTATAGTCTCGTAGCTGTGTGGGCCATCCAATCACTCTAAGGACAAGCAAAAATAACCTTGTCCCTTTTCCACACGTCTGAGTTTTAAAGCTGCACTGATCAATATTGTTATGTCAACAATCGGTCAATAACTATGTGTAATAAGGAAGAGGTTGCTTGTTCTGAACAACACAGAGCACCTCTGCCTTCTGCATTAAAATTCAAATGTGCAAAGGAACTTCAAGTTTCCTCTGAACATTTAAATGCAGTAGACAAACTGGAATAGTCACTGTTAGGCTCCCAAATCTACTTTCCCTGATAGTACCTATTATCATTTCATAGACTAATAAGGAAGAGGTTGCTTGTAGAGACAAACCCACAAGAAAATGATGCAGTGCATTCAGCTTTATGGACAATTTTAGCATCTTTCAACTCATGTTTTTGGTTTTATGGCCCACAACTTTGCTGGTTTACTCTCATGTTTCCATCCACAGCAGCTTAAGATCCAGACATTTCCCTTAGGACTGGATGGAGACCAAAGCAGAGCTAAAAAGATAGTGAATATTTGACTTACATTCCTGAGGTGACCAGAAACACAACTCTTAATTTATGCTAGCATTGCTCTGAATGTAAATAGACAATTTTTGCTTAGATGGTAGTCATAGAAACTTTGTAACTTCCCCCAAGTGGCCCAAAAAATATAAATGCAACTTTAAGGTCAAAAGACAGAAACATTCCATGACATAAACTATATCTATAAACACTTTAAAGCAATATAAAAGCCCTTTCTGAGCCAATTATACTTCTATTAAAACTAGGGTCAATTTTGTGATCAGTTTAACTGTTTCCACTGCTGACCCAGTTTATATGTTGCTTTATGGAATTACACTGATCTCTAATAATGAATTAGATTTTTTTTTAAATATCTTTTATTTCTATAGTAATTAATTATGTTTGATCTAAAAGACTAGCCTATGGAACAGCAGTAATGTTTGATCTTTGTTAGAAGAGTTCTGAGAAACTTTACCTGTATGGCTGCTCTATATGAAACAATTATAGATCTAATCCTCCAATCTGTTATAATTAATTATTAAGGAAAATTCAAAATTTCTGTCACACTTTCTTGTTGTTTTCTCCCTGCTGACTTTGGATTGAATGGAGAGAGGGCGCAAACTGGTCACTGTACATGACAGCTACTGTGGAATGTTGGCTATATGTATATTTATGACTCTCTTGACAGCATCCAGCCATTTATCTCTTCTGAACAACACAGAGCACCTCTGCCTTCTGCATTTAAATTTAAATTTAAAAGGAACTTCAAGTTTCCTCTGAACATTTAAATGCAGGAGACAAACTGGAATAGTCACTGTTAGGCTCCCAAATCTACTTTCCCTGATAGTACCTATTATCATTTAATAGACTGCACCCAAACTGCTTCTTCAAGCCTTTAGCTTATCTCCTCTGCTCTGAGATAAATCACAGAGGCACTCCGAGTTCTGCTTTGGAGCACTCGTGGAATACAGACAGGTCACCTGGCAGCACAGGCCTAGTGTAAAAAAGAATCTTTGGGATGTTAGGTCACTGTAGGATGGAAAGGGAAAGGGTGACCAGTAGATACACCATATGTGTGTGTGTGTGTGTGTGTGTGTGTACTAATGTTGCGTGTTGTGAATGTGTCTGTATGGCCGAGATGTTTTGGTTTTATCAGTCTTAAGGTGTCCATGGACAGCTGCAGACTTGTACCTGTCGCACGGATGCAAACGCTGCAATTGAGGGTCAGTCTGCAAAACCACAAGCACTGCTGGCCAGGCCCATGAGCGTTCATCACCTAATGGCCACACCCGAAGGCAAAACAAAAAACTTGCAATCATAGAGAGGGATAAGAGATAATAATTAACTTTAAATAATACAGTAAATAATAATCACTAAAAATACTTTCGGACAGTCTCTCCAGAAACGCATTCATGGTGTAGCCCAGTTGCTACTACAGAAAGATGTGGGGGGTTGTTTCAACCATCCAACAAGCAGCTCTGATGAAGTGCACTGGCTGCTTAAATTCATCCTTGAAAAGCCTAACCTAACCAAATTAACCAAGGGCAAACTTGGAGTTGATGGTGAAATACCTCCCTAATATATGCACTAAGAGGCCACTCTACCTGATGAGTGACCAAAACATTCCCAGTAAATAAACTGCTGAGTCTATGTCACTTTTTTTACAAGGCCTGACACACTTTTAATTTGTCATTTTTGTGTGTGTCGAGTGTAAAAACAATCTATGTGTGATTGCACTCAAAGATCGTACTGTAAGTTCAAAAAGTAGAGGAGGCACTGTGTACTGCATTCCATCTTTCTCTCCTCAAACATCGGATTTCACACTCAACTTCTTTTTCCTCATCTACTTCCTGTACCACCACCACCACCTCCCCACCAACACACACCCACACACCACAGCAACCTCTGATCTCACCTGAGTTCTTCATGTCTGTGCTTGGCTTCACGATCAATACAGCCAGAGGAGATGTGATAAGCTTTACTACTTCTCCTCCTACCTCTTTCAGTGCTACTTGTTCAACGTCAGTCTCAGAACCCATCACCCAACGTCTAATGATGTTTTAGCCTTTAAGGACAAAGGTCATTGTTTCGGTGCTTGTGATGTAGGCTGTGGATATCCAGGCCAAGACTTCCTCTTCCATGTGCTGGTCATTGTTTACAGTCCGATTAGCAATCTCTGAACTTATCGGTTATTGAAATGCAGATAATAATAAAAAAGCTAATATTCAGCTCATCTCTTAGGTTCCAGATTGATAAAAAGCTAATTCACTGTCAGAGGATGCCGATGGGTTCTGATCCATCTGTCAGTCACATGAAGAAAGGTAAGTTCCAATGAGACCTAGGACACTGGAACCTTTTTAAGAATTTCTGAAACCAAAATAAGTTTTTGAAATTGCACCATTTTAGAGAGGGGGCTTCATACCACATACATTTAGTACATACATTTTTGTATCTAGGTAAAGATACAACATTTAAATGCTTTAGATTTAGCAGTGTTAATAGTAAGACAGTGATTTTAACAGTGAGAATTCAGTTGTGGTTACATTTCCCTGGTTCATATCACCTCTGCACAGAAATAAACTCTGAAGCTTTGTTGCAAAATTGTGAACTTTCCTGACACAAACTGACATACAGATAGTCAAATTTGCAATATCTATTCTATTGAGTTTGTGACTTCCAGTGTCCCTTAAATCTGTGATATTACAGTACACAATCTAGCTTGCCTTTGCAGAGTAAAAGAGTAAGTGAAGTCATCACTGGAGGGTAAGAGAGCCCTCCAGGTGTGCTTCAGTTGCAGATGTCAGATTTGACTGGGGAGGTGCTGTCCCACAATACAACATTTCTACACAGACATTGGGTATGTTGTTCACACTTGTGACAAAATTCTGTACTCAAAAAAGGAAGTATGTATACTAAACATTTTTGAGTGTTCTGTTGATGTGCACTTTTAACGAATCTTATCAGCGCTTATATGAAAGGATAATCTTTTGCACTTCACAGGCTACTGAGGTTGCTGCTGTCTCTGCTGCTCAGTAGAAAGTATGTTAGAAGCTGCATGTGACTAAACCTCCCATAAATATTAAATGCTCATTTTATTTATAGGGCGCTTCATTTCAATAAGACCTTTAAATGCTAAGGGAGTTGCTGCTAATCTGTTTAATGAACCAGAGAGTCTTTTGATGATTTGGTGAGAAGTTCTGTCTCTGCAGCTGCTCCAACATCAGCTGTGGTTAAACACACAGGACCTAGGATTAAAGTTAAGATATGTGTAATGAAACCTGCCTCAGGTCTTATGTATGATGCCTGTAGAACTGTTGTAGATGTATTAGTCTATAAGTTTTAGTTAAGTTGTCACTCAATGTGTGTTACCTCACCAACTGTTGATCAGACAGCATTTAAACCATTAGCAGAACGAGATACAAACACAATGAGGAGCCGCTCATCAAAACATTGTCCCACACGCACCAAACTTCATGTACTAATAAAAACTTTAGAGTTTTCCCACCTTAAGAGGTGCAACAGAACTAATGGAGTGAGGCAGATGTCAATCAAGCACTATCTGTACTACTGTGAATCTGTACTAGAGTTCCGGGAAGAGGTCTAGTCGGGCAAACAAGTGGAAACACCTGTGGGGGTGAACCATAGGTGTATTGGGCCTTTAACCTTATGACATAGATGACAATGAATGGGGTAAATACCTCTACATTTCAGGTGTGGTGTGAGAGAAACAGCTTGTATGAAGCAAGTTCAGCAGTGTGTGCACATTCACCTGAGAGGGAATTAAAATATATATATTCCTTTGACATTCAAATATTTACTCACCCCAAAGACACACGCACTGGGAACTTTAAGGTTAATTCAACACATCTGTGGTACAAATTAATAGGAAACGTATATAATATAAAACCACCCAAGCAAAACCAGACCACACTGCAGCAGCTGCTGGTATTTGGGATTCAGCATGGAGACCCTGTTGAGTAAATGTGTTGAGAAATGGGGCCCAGGGCTGATGATCCATTTCAGCGTGAGGCTGAATTCACAGAGCTCTGCCCCATGCATGCTTCCAACTCTCTCCATCACCCATACCTCACGCATGTGAACCCTAACAAGCAGCTGGGCTGGCCGGCTCTACGCCAAATTACACCAAATCGTTTTCTTCTGATATTGTTTTGCGCCCTGCTTGCCAGGTGGAATCAAATCACATCACGCTGCGGAGCAGAATATTAAGCAGTATCATTCCCACTCAAACTGAGGGGGACATTTGATAGAGAACCCCTCTCAGATATAAACAGGTTTATTTTCCATCCATATTATCTATCTGTGATGATTCATATTGTGTAATGTACCATGTTTTAGTAATCCGGCTGGCCTCCTCGTGGTTTCATTTTTACAAAGAAAACTGGATTTGAAAATGCATCTAATGCCAAGGTGGTAATAACTGTAACCTCTGTGGCCTCTAAAAACATCCCTGAATGTGAATGCTAACAAGATTTTTATGCATACACAGGCTATGAACCAGGACTATGCCAGAATAAATTAGAATGGACAGTCACATACATCTCTTAAAAAAATAAAGTGTGGGTGGAAGTATCTTTATGACATTTATATTACAACATAAGTCCAACGAGATCGTGGAAATATCATCTCAATCAGTTTTTATTAACTCACAACTATCTATTCTAGTACAGTCAGTACATTATTTACTTATTTAATAATTGTTTGCTGGGTGCACTTTATGTGCACAGCATCAGCAGTATAGTGAGGCCCCTACAGTGTTGAAATTATCCACTGTTGAGCCCTTTGTTCATGGTTGAAATATTGACTGAAAACAGATGGAATTACCCTGGTTGGGCTGTGAAAATTACACCTCTGTTTTATCATGACAGAAGTGGTTGTTTTCCCTCAAACCACCGCCACTTCTACAGCATCTTTTCCCATTTCAGTCTCGGGGAGACACTGCAGGGCTAATCATTTCACCACCCTTGAATCAATACTAATCTCCATGTTTGTATAAAAGTTGTTTGTTTACCAATACTGTCGTAAGAACTAATCCATACATTTACAATTTGTCATTTTTTATTCAATATTCAATTGTCAATAGGGTCCTCTGAAGGGTCTTCAGGTCATGTAAGGGACCGTATGAAAATGATTAGGGTGGTCAGAAATAGGGAAGGGTCATTTTTTTATGTGTGTTTTGTTTTTTGAAGTCTAAAATTTGGGTAAAGCAGGGCAGCGTACAGCGTATTTCTTCCCAATTTACAGTGTCATTTTTGTACTAAAATTATACCAGGTACAAGGGAACAAGATGTGAAATTAGGTAATAAAGAGGTGACATAATGTATACTGTAGGTATTGTTTAACTAATGGGTACCTATTCTTATTGGTACTGTTCTGGTACACTCTAGTGCGAAAAGAACACAGTAAATTGAGCAGAATTACGCTGTACGTTGCAGGCCATAATCTAAAGTGTTACCATAATTTTATATAAAGTCCCTAAATCAACGTATGTCAGAGTGACCGACAATGGCAGAGAAAGGCTGAAGGCAAAACTTTGCTTCCTACATGAAATTTACAAAACATGTATACCTCTGCAGTTCAACTGGTAACTGGTTTGTCATTAGATAGCTTACATTTATTGGTTGGCTAATATGACAGTGTTTTGTTCAATTCAATTCAATTCAATTTTATTTATATAGCGCCATATCATAACAAAGTTATCTCAGGGCACTCAATCACATGGAGCCGGTCGAGACCAACCTACGAGTCTCCCGGCAGCCTAGGCCTATAGCAGCATAACTAAGGGGTGCCTCAGGGTCACCTGAGTCAGCCCTACTATAAGCTTTATCAAAGAGGAAAGTCTTAAGCCTACTCTTGAATGTGAAACTAACTAGCTATGTGAAAGAAAAAATCTCATATGGATGAGTGCGAAGCGTTTCGTATATGTATGTGCGTGAAAACATTTCACTATATCCGGAAGTCACTTCAGTGTAAACGGAAACGATTTCCGTCTCCGCGCGTTTTCCCCCTTCGGTCAGAGGATCATAGCTCATGGAGGATGGAGAATCTCAACCGTGACCGGGTGGTGACCGAGGCTGTGGGCTTGCTAAGCACAATTTAATCCTCCTCCGAAGTGATCAGCAATATTGCAGAAACAACAAACTATAACTCCACGGCATCACCTGTGCCCTCTGCATCTCAATCCGCAGAAACAGAGCTGAGGTCACTTTTTCGACCTGACAGCAGAAGAACTGAAACATCTAATATTGTATATATAATATAACGAGCAGATTGTGGTGCTTGATGTGTCAATTATTCTTGCTGCAGAGTCTGAACTGTAGCAATATTAGATGTCGTGTGTGAGTTTTCAGTAGTATTGATGCGTGCGTTTTATATGTGTTTGTGTAAGTAAAGTCTGAATTATTTCCTAAAATCCCCCAAAAAGAACAATACCGGACATATCGACGTGGAAATATCGTAATACAGTAAGCTACATGCAAAATGCAAAAAGATCCTTGTGTAAAACATTGAGATAGTGATATTTGAATACATTCACTGCAGGGACAAGAAGCCGTAGTGTCGTTAATTTAAATGTTAATCACACCATCGTGCAAATTCAGGAGATAGCTAAAAGACTGCGTGTCTGAGCTCTGCTCTTTTGATAAGCCTAACCGACATGAACGTGATCAAACCATCGTGGTTAGGTGACAGTTAAAAGTGAAAATACAATGAAGACTGAAAACAGAAAGAACACTTTAAATGAAATGTGATGATGGCTCAATGATCACATTCAATAATGATAATAATAATAATGATCAAAACTTACCACAATCCACCTCGTCTTTGGTGCTTTGTGTCGGAGCAGCATCGTTAGAGTCCAGCGTTAGGAGAGAGGGGGGTGAACAGCCTCCACCCCCAAACCCCTCTA
>JAVQJL010005703.1:0-15948 GCA_036024295.1 Nannoperca obscura
GTTCTGAATAAGTACATGTGACATGGAGAGAGAGTGGAGGGTTGGAAAGAGATAGGGCGTTTATGCATACGGTTTCCACATGTCTGGCACGCCTTAAAAGGCTGCACGCGCACACACACACACACACACACACACACACACACACACAGCTCTATGGTTTTGGCAGAGCACGGGCTGTGGGACAGCTCTGGCATGGCAAAGGCTGCCCACCCATCTGCCCTCTGCCTTAGTAATGCACTTACTTGTCAACGCGCATGTGTGTGCTTGGACTACATTCACACATTCGTACAAACAAACACAGGCAGCCTATCACAGCCTTTTCCCGTAAGTACACAAACACAGAGTCATAATTATGACCCATGGACATGGATTCTGTCCACGCGCAGTAATTAGGACACATACAAGATGCAGAAAATGCATGCTGGTGATGTGACGCACACGCTCTCTCTCAACTGTTATTTTGTCAAATGTTGGCAATTCCAGCCGGGGCTTACAGCCTAAGTCTATCAGTGGTTGAGATTACAGACAGATTTATGTGATTCGCAAACTCCCCGGGGACCTGTGGCCTCGCAATGGTTAATCACCGCCTCACATTCACTCTCTCTGCCGCTCTTTTCCCCTCATGGCTATAACTCTGTGCCGATATGCTCTGATGTAACACTCCGGCTACTCACGCCCCTGCACTCGCCGTCAAAAATCACACTCTCTCCTCGTGGACCTCTTCCTTTGTGAATCACGCCTTCGACAGGGTTAAATCTCAATAATCCCACTAATCAAAAGGTTAAACCTCCCTCGACCTTCACCTGCTTCATAAAAGAGGGCAAACACTTTTTCTCCTCTGATCAGAAGCTTTTTCACTGAATTATTGACATTGTCATATTGACATATTGTCAGGTTATTGAATTTTAAATTGTTTAGCATGCACATTTTTCTTCAGAAACGGTGTAGAGAAATGACACTTTATAAACTGTAACATTTAGCAGATATTGCAAATATGCAGTCCTAAAAAAACTTAAAGCCACTATATGACTTTTCTTTTGATTAAAGCTTTTTTCCCACATTACTCTAAAGTTGTTGTTTGCAGAAAATGAGAGAACCCAGGAGACAGGAGAAAATTGTATGAGAAATGCCAGCAGATAGTAGACTGTGGCTTTATTATCTCTGTAGATTACACTGTAAACGAGTGTCATTAGTTAGTGTTAGTGCGTAGTAGTACCTGTGTAGATGAAGCGTCCAGGTGTGCCTTTGCAGAACTGTTTGGATTTGTAGGACAGCGTGACCTCCACCACCCCGGGGATGTGTCTGGGTGGAGTTTGCACACGAATGGCATGGGGGGTGATCAGCTATGGAGAGGCAGAGAGAGCAAAAAGATTAATGCAATGGAACTTCACATCTAAACTAATGCTCAGGGGACTATTCTCGGCTCGCCTCAGACCTTTCCTTTGCAGCTTTTGACTTTCTTTCTTTGTATAATCAGCCTAAAAATGATGTGTTAGCGCTAAAGCCCTCAGGTGGCCTCGTACCCTGAGGCAATGTCACTGTGAGGCTTAGGATGGTTATCAGTGCTGACATGGGCTCTGTAAGTGGGGTTCAAAAGCAGTTATCTGTTTATGAATAAAACACACCTCTCTGCATACGTCTATTACACAGTATAAATAAACGTATAATATGCTCCCCTGTTTCTGTGTCTGTCAGCTGAGGATGTCTAGCTGCCATTAGCCACATTAAAGCGCCACTGTGTCTCAAACAGGCTCACTTAGTGTGGTTGATGAGCCTGCTCACCATATATGTCTGTGTGTGTGTGTGTGTGTGTGTGTGTGTGTGTGTGCTGAAGGGTCTTTGAAGGAATACGGTAACAAGACAAAACACAGATGAGACCTCACTGAGTGCTCGTTTTCTGCACGCCATAGCGAACTAGCACTCAAAGCTAGCAGCGCTCAAAAGCTATCAATGCTGCTGCCAGCGCCCTGTATATGTGCACGTGTGTGTGTGTGTGTGTGTTGTTCTAACTGTCCCTTTCATTGCTCACTTAGCTACGCTTTCATTCTACCATTGTGTGGCCCCACTCACCTCTCAGCGAGATAATATGAGAGCTTTTTATAGAATTATTCCTTTACTAAAGAGAAAGCTGTTTAGCTGCGCCGCTCACTGACCTTCAATTTCACACATACACTACATTTACATTTTAGTCATGTGGCAGATGCTCCTTACAAAGAGATTCATACTGTACGGTGTGCACATATTCAAAGAAGGCAGTTACTAACATAATAAAAGACAGGAAGGGAGCTGAAAAGAGATATGACAAAAATAACAACTGCTACAGAGAGAAATGAGAAAGCAGGCTGTTTGAGATTGTCAAATGTTTTTGATATGGGTTTAAAGTAGGGCTGCAATTAATGACCATGGTCATTATTAGTTATCAGTTACCTGATTACATTTTCAGTATACACAAACAGAAAATGTGAAAACATTTGAGAAACTGAAACTAAGCCATTGTTTGGCATTTTCCTTGAAAATACTTGAAATCATTTTTATAGAAATTATGATAAATATATGATTGATGTAACTAGGGTACAGTAACCCCCCCACCCCCCAACCCAGGATCCCCAAATCCTGTAAGAAGTAAGATGATCAAAGTAATGGCAAAGAAAAATATATTTATTCATGTATCTTTTGACTTTTCTATCTTCCATGTGAAATATTGCACACTTTCACCACTTTATATGTATAAAAAGCCTTTAAATGAAACAATCGAAAAAGGAAACAGTATTTGGATAAACTGCTTACAACTCAGGCCCGCACCAAGGCCAGAACCTGCGACAAAGGGCTTGTGGTCGGGACACACACACACACACACACACAAATATGTATGTATATATATATATATATATATATATATACATATATAAACCTGTTCTTTCAGATGACCAGATGGTGACTCACCTCACTCCAGACCAGCATGGTTCCGAAGATGACCTGCAGGCCGTCAAAGAAGTTGTCCCCGATGATGATCACAGTAGCACCCCCTGTGGTCCAGCCTTCACTTGGGCTGATGGCTTTGATGCTGGGGGTTGCTGCAAGATTCACAGACAAAATAGATTAGATGCTAACTATTCTAATGACAGCCCATAAAGGTCTTAGCTATTGGCACCATGTACAGTCCCCTCTTCTTCTATTCCATCTCTCTCTCTCTCACACACACACACACATCACCTCTCTCCTCTCTCCCAGGGGTCGGAGGCGAGCGAGGAATACTAATCAGAGTGATTATACGCACCCCGTTATTAAACAT
The DNA here is from genome assembly GCA_036024295.1 of Nannoperca obscura. Classification (NCBI taxonomy): domain Eukaryota; kingdom Metazoa; phylum Chordata; class Actinopteri; order Centrarchiformes; family Percichthyidae; genus Nannoperca; species Nannoperca obscura. Next base: position 3,293 of record JAVQJL010005703.1, read on the forward strand.
CACCCCTGCCCTGTGTGTGAGGGCAGCGGCGGTGCGCTTGTTTTATGACACGTGGCAGAGCGTGCAGGCGTGTAAATGTCAGGTGTGCTGAGTGTCTGATCAAAGGCCACGCGACCGGGGAGCAGAGCAGAGCCAACAGTAGCTCTGCCCTCTGAATACGCCACCTTCATTAACCAAACACTTAGCTCTTGCTCAGCTGTCTGTTTCATATATCTGTGGAGCTATCCCAGCGCCTGGCCACTGAGGACAAGACCACACGGGGTCATTTCAGCTCCTGCTCGGATATTTGTAATGCATTTTGTAAGCTTTCAATGTTTTCTCTTAAAACATATTCTTCATTTCTTATCGGACAAAGTACATGGAATAACAACAATAAACCACATTTTCAATAACTGGTATTTAATGTGCTTTTTGACCTTATCTGTTGGTATTATGGACTTGGAGATTACTGGATGTGATTGAAGAAAAGAACAGCATTGGGAAAATGCATGTTTATACAAGCTAAATCTCCTCTCCTTAACAGATATGCAGCTTGTCAGACATGCTGTAATTCTGTAAAGCGGCATAATCCACTTTAGACTAGGCTGACTTTTTTTCCCTGCAGCCTAGCCTTTGCTCTTTGCCTGACTCCCTGTTCTGTTGATCCTCCCCAACAAGCTGGAATGATATTTAGCCCCCCGATACGCCTGCAGAGATCAACGTTCACCAAGCAGCAATCTGTGGCCGTAATCAGGGCCTAAGATGCCTCCTTTTCACAGCCGCTGATATTATGTGCGCACCATGTGCATCTGTGGATGCGTGTGTTTGTGTGTGTGTGTGGATTAACCAGATGGTGGAACGTGAATCCATGTGATAGGATTATACTTTGGGGTGTTCCTCTATGCCATCTGTTCAACTCTATGCGCCGCTCATCTATTACCGCCTGAAATGGGCCCCCAAAGTTGTGTAGTTACTGCACACAAACTCAACACACACTAGAAACAAAACTAAACCGTTGTCTTCTTTCTTAACATTTCATCTTTTCTTTATAGTACCATGCACTTTTACCCCTTTCCTCTCATCGTGCCTACGTCTCTCCATCTCCCCCCCCTTCCCCTCTTGTTGTTTCAATCCTGTTGTTCCTCCTTCCAAACCCCCGTCATCAGGAGAATAGAAAATCAGAGAAGAGGAATTTCCCAAACAAATCTCCCTGACACAGGGAACATCTGTTAGCGCACTGTGTGTGCTCTTCGTTCTGTGTAAGACGTCAGCTCCAAGTCTCGCTGACGTCTCCAATATGTGTCGTCTTTGTGAACTCTTATAGTCGTCTGTGAGACCAGTCGCAGGGACAAGTGGGTCCACCTTACCTCTGGAGAATAGACTGAACCACAACATTCAATCTTAATGCAATCTAGTGTAGGCCATCATTTAAATCCCTTCTTAGTTTTTTGTCATTATCATCCCTGAGGTTGACTTTCCTCAAAGAAAAAAAATATGTTTCTCTTATTCAATGTCTGGGAAATCGAAATGAGAAAATAACTGGATTAGGGACTTGGGAATCAGTGCGGGCTCTTAAATCATGTGCACATGTCATTATGAAGTATTAAAGGTTTGGGTCTGACTGTGCACATGTGTATGTGTGTGTGGGGGGGTGTATGTCTGTGCATGGGCTTTTTAGTGTGCGCACGGTTGTGTTTGAAAACCTGAGGGATGGGGAGTGATGGAGGGCTGGAGGATAAAAGCAGGTCTCCGAGGAAATAAAGCCAGTGTTGGCTTTAAGCAGAACAGACCTCATAAGACACATAGTGCTTATGCGAGGCAGAGTAGAAGGCCCAGAGGCAGAGACCTGAGGGGAGCAAGCCACAAGGGAGAGACAAGAGACTCTAGCTAAACCACTCTCTCCTCTCTTAGCTCGAGTTAGAAACCCTACAAGAGAGGAAAAGTGAGAATCCGAGAGGAAGCAGGAGGGAGATAAGAAAGAACGCAGGAGAGCAGGTTTGAGAGGGATAGAGCGGAGACAGAAGAGGGGTTGAGTGCAGAGCCAGACAGGGGGGAAGGGGGTGAGAGAGGGAGGGAGGGAGGGGAAGGGAGTTGAACAGACAGAAAGAAAGTGAGGAAGAAAAAGAAAGCTCGGTGAGACGGCCTGGGTGTTTTGTGCCTGCTTTTAATACCGTGTTCCAGGTAGGATGGTGTTCCTTCCGAGGGGTCCAGTCTTCGAGCTCGGCGCCCGTGTTTGGAGTTGTTGTGCACAAACATATTGTCGGAGACGGCCAGGACGTGACCCTCCACGCTCACCGTAGTCGACACAACCACCTGAGAAAGGGAAAGACAGAAACCATGGGACTGTAATAAGCTTCAATTTGACCTAGACACCAGCAAATTCTATATGTAATGTGTATGTTGTTGAGCATAAATCTCCCAAAAAGTTGTTTTATGGGATTAAATATGTTCTTATGTAGCATTAGCACCAAGGAAGTCAAGCACTAATTGTATGTGTTACATTTCTGGAAGCTTTACTTTTTATTCTGGGAAGGTAACTTACGTACGTTTACTTTCCACGTTTATGCTATATATGTGATGTTGAGCTATTTTAAACCTGTGATAATAGATTTCTGGCCACTTGGGGGACAACTGAGGAAATGATGTGGCTCTTTAGCTGCTAAATGCTCCACTTTGTTAGCCTGCTAATTTTGGCTTCCTGTGGTTTGGTGTTGGACAGGTAGTGTACATACTTCCTCTTTTTAGAGCTTTTCTGCTGAAAACAGCAGCCTGCTGCAGCCGTGTACAACTATGAGGGTTGTGAGAGTGAACCCAACTAGTAGACTTTTTAGTGCATACTATGCTCTCTTTTCTGTCTGGACTGGGCAAGCACAGAGAGCATTTATTTAAGAGAGAGAGAGAGCCTGTAAATGCTTTGTTTCTCTTCAACTGCAGAGAGGTTTTGCTGTTGCCACTGTGTGGTGTTTGCAAAAGAAATCTCACCTGAAAACGCCTCATGTCTCGAGGGTTCCCTGCATTCTTCAGGCAGTTCTGGTTGCACTTCAGGAAGAACTTGAGGAAGAACCTGCATATGCAGAGAAAGAGAGAAAAGAGAGAGAGAGAAAACACGTGAGTGAAAGAGCAGATGTCTGTTGTTGAAATTACAGCATGAGCTGTTTCAATAAAACACAAACTACGAAAAAAACTGCAGTGGCAGACAAGGCTCATACGCTATCACACCCTCATTCATCAGTTGCTTATGATGAAGACAGTTTTCTATGTAAAAACAGCTCTGGGATATTGAGTAAGATGCTATCTTGTATATCCATCTCCGAGCTGCTCACAGCTTGCCATAAACTCACCGGGGCAGATGCAGACTGCCCCCCCCAGCTGCAGAATCGTGTGACGAAGGTTGCGCTGTAGCTACTATGCAGCACAGTGTTGCCATTCCTGCCTCTCTCAATCTCAGTGTGAGAGACCACATCAACAGCACCTGCCATGCATTATTAATAGGCTGAGATGGCAAGTATGGCTACCCACATCAATACTTAATGAGTGAGGGAGGGAGGGAGGAGGGAGGGTCGAAGGAGTACAGGGGGGGGGCGTTGGGGGGGGAGCACCAGAGGCCTGAAAAGCAGAAAGGGGACGGCTGACAATTTATTCCCTAACCCCACCCCTTGAAGCCTGACAACTTCATCTTTAACTAAAACTACAGTACTGTACATCTCTCCACTCTCCTTTCTGCATTGTCTTTCTCTCTGAGAAGAAGAAAAAAAATAAACTATATCAAATGAACCGCGAAAATAAACAGCGGCGTGTACAAATAAACAGGAACTCTCAAAAGGGGGAAAATAAAACTACAACATCCCCCGCCCGCTTCTTCTCCTCCTCCTCCCTTTGAGGTAGCTCAAAGAAGTGCTGACAGCTGAAACTGCTTACAATACAGATCTCCACCAGCCAGAGAGAGAATCACTCCTTTGCTCAGCTTTTCTTTCATATGTCTTATTTTCTACCCTCTGTTCATTTGTTATGGCTGGGATTCTGCACTGGGCAGCGCGTTTGGAGCCAACTGCCTTAGATATAATCATGCACGAGCAAACGCATCGCGCACACACATAGAGAGACATGTCAGGAAAAACACAGTAAGCAGCAGCGTGCCTTGGACAATTGCTTCATCTACAGAGAAGAAAAAAATAAAAAACAAGAGAGCAAAGAAGATAAATGGACAGACTAGAGTTCTGTCTCATTTCAAGGGCCAGCCCACTGCATCTGATGTAACACAAGAACTCGTGAATTTCTCCCTGACAACTTTTAAATGCATGACAGCTGGTTAGTGGTAGACGCTCTTGTTCAAGTAAAGGAGAAAAAAACCTCTTCTGATCTGAATAACAAACTGTCTTTCTCTGCTGCTCTCTTTTTTCTTCGGCTTTGTTTGTGTTCTGATTTACGATCTCGCTGGCGCAAGAGGCTAAATCTGAATGAGAAGGGGGAAAGGGAGAGAGAGAGAGAGAGAGAGAGAGAGAGAGAGAGAGAGAGAGAGAGAGAGAGAGAGGGAGGGAAGTAGAGAGTGAGAGGAGAAAATGATAGAAAGATAGACAGATGGATGAGGTAGAGAGTATATGAAATCGGAAAGGAGAGACAGACCACCCTCCTGTATATTTTAGAAGCTGTAGGCCAATATCTCAATAATTCATGAAGCAGAGAGATGGAGGTTTTTTTTCCCAGTTTTTTATTTTTTTTACACTGGCGGTTGGGCCCCAAAGGCTGAGGGTCTCCCAACTTTCTTATCTCCTCGAGGTCAGAGAGCAGCCTCGCAGACAGCTGTGGTCTACATCCACTTGTCCAACACACTCCACCTTCCTCACTGCACCTCTTGTTTAATTCATCGACTCTGCTCTTTCCCCAACTGTCCTCCTCTGAGGTATAATGATAGACGGATGATGGATAAGTGGATAGAGGAAAGTTAGGGTCACCAGAGTCAAGGGTGACCAAATCAGGAGGTTAAGTATTAGAGTTTGGGTTGGAGAGAGGAGGAGGAGGAGGAGGTGGAGGAACGAGAAAAGTGAGACTGCTGAGATATTGAGTGCAAAAAAGAGATGAAGACAGTAAGTCAGGAAGTCAGCATGCCTCATTCGCTTTGTCATATGTCAGCATGTCCCCTCCATCTCCTGCATGCGTGGATCATCTGATTCATTATTTACATGACTTAAGGTGTCTGGAGTCAGCCGCACGGAAACATTACAAAACTGTAGCATGTTGATTTCACGGTGCACTTTCTCATCTCCCCGGGAGCCGGGGGACTGGAATCACCGCTGCACACATTTACATGGATCAACAGAGTGTGTGTGTGTGTGTGTGTGTGTGTGTGTTTGAGGGTGGGTGGGTGGGTGGGTGGGTGGGGGGGGGGGGGTGAAGAGCAGTGCGTGTTGATATGCAATAGCAAAGAGATTACCATAAGGATTTATGGATAATCTGATTGACAGCTGACCAGTAAATATGGACAGATAGTTGACGATAGCCCATAATTCTCTCATTTGCTCAGCTCTCTGTTATCACGCTTCTGAATCACAGAAAAAGATCATTTAATGTTTCACAGTTGTTGCTCTGTGGTTCCCAACCTTTGTTGTCAGACGTATCCGATGATTGACTGATTTTAAAGTGGATGTAACGCAACAAAATGGATATTGTTCCAATAATTGTTGCATACAATTATATTGTCCATGTTTAGGTTAGTTTGGTCAAGTTTGCAGAATCCATTACTTTTAGCTAACTAATCCAACCTTTTAACCAAATATTTATGAAATATCAATTACTTTTGGAAATTACTTAAAATCTTCTCTCTTTTTGTTCAAGCTATTCAAAAGCAATTTTTTCCACTACTTAGCATTTGAGCTAACTATTTCTGCTTCTCTGCTCACTTGCTAATTAGTTTTCATGTAATCTTAATGGCAGCTGAATCGTGTTGGTGGGAGGTGTGTACTGGGCAGTCACGCCACTGTAGCTGGTAACTTATTGATTATTGTGACAATAAATGTATGAAACATCTTCATCGCACCAATATTTTCAATCCAATCATGATTTTCACACCGAGGTCAGGGCTTTCAATTCTCTAGAAATATAAATATTGTGTATAATATATAATGTGAAAATGTGGAGAAGGCTTTGAAACAGCATTTAAATCATTATCTAGTGAGGTAAAAAAGCTAAAAATTTAACATAACTTAAACTGTATCTCATCTCAAAACATACGTTTTCAGTTGGTTTATAGAAAATATTTTCTCTTGCATAAATCCACGTTTTGATTACTTCCTCTACCTTGTTTGTATTTGAGACACTCGCTGGTTTCAAGCTGTTTTACTGTGCAGACTCCACAGATACAAATATTACCAGTGCAAATTGCTTCGCCGGCTGGATTAAATGAAATAAAACCATTTTGCTCTCACGTAATTACCCCCAAATCCAGGAATGGCTGTGGAAGTGAATTTGTGTAAATAACTGCTTGGCCTCTTGAAGCCTCATGGCATAAATTTGTAACAGCGAAAAAACAAACGAATAAACACATGCAGCCGGTCGCCGCAGTAATTTAATGATCTCACACTTTCATCATATCATAACGGGCATTATTTGTCACTTTGGAGCAATTAAACACAAAATCACCCTCTGCCCATAAAAAAACAAAACAAGGAAAGCAATTATAACACAACTTTTAAGTAATCCCTGTAGCATCTAAATATTATTACTGGGGTGATAAAGATTGTCTAAGCGATTAGCTAACAGCACGGAAGCCTCCGAGGGACAATTCTGTTATATTTTCTAATAATTTTCCTACATTAGCAACAAATGAGGTAAAGAGTTGTTTTCCCTGTCAAATTTAACATGGATAACTTTAGAACTGTGTGGTTTTATCTTCCTTGGTAGATGTAGTTTATTTATCTTTTCAGCCTTTTGTTACACGTTGTGCTGTACATCTTTGTGCCTCGCTTCTTTATTCTTTGCCCCTCCTCTCCCTGCTCGCTCTGTTTTGTTCTGATGCCGATGCGCTGTAAAAATGGCTGTGGGTGATGCCATAACTCAGCCCTCTCCTCTCTCTCCATCCATTCCTGCCGTACAGATCATCTCCAGAAGAAAAGCACTGTGTCTGGCTCCTAATATGCTTCATGAGGTGTGTAATTCACTGTGCTCCGGAGGGGAGCCATTTGTCTCGGGGGTTAACTAAGTGACACAACAGCACTTCCCCATGCCTGTTACCACCATGGAACATGTTGAACTAATCTAGGCAGGTAGAGGAATGGAAGACCCTGCACTTCAGCAATTAAGCATTAAGATTTGTTCAGGAAATCAATCCTAATGAAGTCAGAGGCAGGTTCAAATGAAGTGTAAATATTTGTAGGCAAATATAATGTAACAGTGGGGAAAAAAGGAGTGACAAATAGACTTCCAAACTTAAAGTGAAGCTTAGCGCTCTCGGAGAACCAAATATCTTCCTCAACTCCTGCTTTGTGTGTTTTCTTTTCCTCCCCTTGTGTTTCATTTCTCATAGTCTTTCTTTTCTGTGCAACTCTTTCTTTCACTCTTTCCGCCATGCATCACTGACACTTCAACTAAGAGCCTGACTGGCTTGTTTTCGTGGTGACCTGTCTCCCTGCCTGCAGTATATGTTTAAGCATGGAAGCACACACACACACACGCACACATACACACACTAATTTAGGGAGATTTATGAGGGGGGCCTTGCACCAGGAGCCATGCAGGCTGACCCCAGGAGTGTAGGGGGGCACTAGGTGGGGGAGGGGGCCTGGCTCCACAGGGGGGGACATTAATAATCCAGAACCAGGTCTGTCTGTGGGCCTGGCCCTGGGCCTCGGACACCAGGCTATAACAGACTGCAGTGGCCCAGATTACTGGGAAAGAAACATCCAGACTACATGTCATACTAATATCAGACAGATGGATACCTGGACTAAAAAAGACAAAAGATAAAAGAAAACATGCAGAAACACATACTGAACACACAGAAACATGGGGGTAGACACCATCACACACAGACACACACACGCACACTTCGCTCCATTCCTTTGGAGTGCTACTCCTCAAAGTAACAACGAGCACCTCTATATTGCCCTGATGTCTATCTTAAGTGTCATGATTTATTCAAATAGAACATCTCACTGCACTGAAAAATTCATTTCCAGCTCGCTCCGTGCACCGTTCCATCCTTCTCCTCGTCTGCTCGATGCGTGTGCATGTCATGTCAGCTGAATTTGCCCAGTTGTTAAATATTTCTCAGAACAAATGGACCCTGGAGGAGGGAGACGGCGGGTCAAGGGGGATCCTCTCTGTGCCTCCACCGCTCAGGGAGAGGCCCCAATTGGGAGAGATCTCTCCTCGCTTCCCCGGGAGCCAGAGCTCCGGTCCCAGCTTAGGGACAGAAGTCCCAGAGACACTTAACCAATTGTGTTTCATCCATTTCATCCGAAAAGGATCATTCAAAATTCAACTGAGAAATCGTGCGGAGAGCTTTGAAAGACAGGCGATGGGATCTGTCCTGCTTGGGAACAGTGTAGAAGAAAGGAGTAGTGGGTTCAACAACTTGTAGCCAGATAACATCGCTACCCATAGCCTGGCTTTACACCACAGCACAGGGGAAATAATGCAACCAAATAAACATTTGTGTGTGTATATATGTGTGTATAGGTGTTTGTGTGTGTGTGTGTGTGTGTGTGTGTGTGTATCAAAGCCATGATGAATAAGAGGCTGTCTGGGTGATGGACAAGCTTGGCAGGCGGTGCTGATTGAAACACTTCCTCTGTCGGGGCCTGGCCCATTAATCTGATGGAAACAGAGACAAAGAGAGCGAGAGAAAGAGAAAGAGAGAGAGAAGGAAAAGCTCCAGGCCCCCGGACCACAGGAGTAATGAAGGGTCCATGTCCCTCTCACCTCAACGCTGTCCTGCCATGCTGGGACACTCTGCTACCCTGTCCAGCCCAAACTCTGCCCTCGTGGGACTGACCAGTGAATAATGGCCCTGTCATCAGCCGGGGTAGACGCCGAAGGGTGTGTGTGACCGCGCGTGTGTGTGTGTGTATGTGTGTGTGTGTGTGTGTGACCGCGTGCTTATACCCGCCCGCTTGCCTCCCCGCGCAGTCATTTACCCAAACTGTTCTCCTTTCTGCCTTAGTTGAAGACTGATGTATTCATTTTGAATAGTGTTGATTTAAGCACATGTTAAACTTAATGCATAATGCATCGTCTATATATAGCTTGATAAAGAGCATTGTGTCAACCCGGGACCAGCCCCATACATTGTGGGGATGAATGTGCCGCTTGCAAAAGTTCTTTCTTTTTGTTCCATTTAAGCACCGTATTAAATCATAACTATGACTGTGACTGTACCCAGGCTCAAGGTTATGTTTCTAAATGCAGCAGGATCAGAAATCAGCAACTTAATTAGTGTGCCGTGTTTGTTCTCGGGTGAAAAGTTGCTCCCTCCAATGGGTCTTGAGGGAGGAATATGGAAGCAGAGAGTGGGAGAGACTGAGAAAATGTGAGATGGAGAGGTTGTGTGTGTGTGATGGGAGTGAGAAAGAGGGAGATTGATACTGAACAGAGACGTATGGCGTCCTACAGTGTGTGTGTGGGAGTGAGGACATGTGCACATGTGTGTTTTGGCCTTGCATCCCTCTGTGTTTATCAAACATATTACAGCTCCTTCTAGATTCCTCACCTGCACACCCCCAGCCTGCTACATATGGCCCACCAATCACAAAATAAGGAAGCATGCATACATTAGCATAGCTAATGGCCTTCCCTCTCCATTTAATATGCAAATTTCCTGAAACATTACTGAATGCCGTCTGTTCTAAATGAATAAATTTGAATCGCAATTAGAATAATCCTTTATAATTAATGAAAACTGTCAATTTTGGTTCATAAGTAATTTGATTAAAGTGGTGATGGGACACTTATGAAGTTCATCGGGCTGCGAGGAGTGTGAACACACACTCGCATGCATGCATGCAAACACACATACACACAAGCTGCATGACAATCAACAGCAGGGCCGGGGTTGCATTATTGATGAAGATGATTAATAAACTTATGAAAGTGGTTGTCACACATGCCAGACCCCCCTGCCATTTTTTTTTTTTTTACCCAACACAACTTCTTTCCACTCCTTTACCACCATGGAGAAACAACAGATCAATCACGCCTTTCTGACACCTGACAGAGAGGGAAAAGTGAGGGAGTGATTGAAAAGGTTCCTCGGCCTCGTGGTGCTGTGTCAGTGGCCTGTCTGTCCGGTGGGAGACACTGATGGACTGTCGAGGCAGAGAGAGCGGCGCGCACACACACACACACACACACACACACACACACACACACACACACGCCAAGTCATTACAGGGGGTTGAAACGTTTCCCTGTTGTTTCACAGGAGGACGGGCAGTGCTGCTGTTTGCTGGGTTTTATCAGTATATAATAACATGATATGAGGAGCATATAGTTGAAGAAGAGGGCGGCTAGTCTGTAACTGTTCATCAACATCCCCTTCTTCACCATTAACTCTCTCGTGCTGTGCAATGCTGCTACTGAAGCGCATAATGGTGTCACTTAAATTAGGGTCACTCAACTGTGGGAAATTGCTGCAATGTGCGCTGCATGTGTATCTCTCCCCCTTGTAAAGTATGTATATGAATGTGAGCACGCTGGTGTTTGCGCGTCAACTTGAACGCGAGAGTGTGAACATGAGTGTGTTTGCATGGCTTCAACCCAATAATAATGGTCCAGATAGTGTAGAGCCTCGCAGACTAATTAGCCATATCACTGAGAAAATAGCAGCCTGCTAATTAATGGGTATTATGGCATTTCAGAAGTCACTGCTCTAATTGGAGGGAACTGAGCCTCGCATTTCCATACTGCAGTAATACCGGCTTTATCCGCCCGTCTATCTGTCCGTCTGTCTACCTACTTGGCATGCTTTGCTTTTAAACACAATCCCCCACATGCACGTAGGGAAAATAATGATCATGCACACGCTCACATTTTTAAACATAAATACACAGTAATGCACAGGATGTATACATACATACATACACTGCCACGTTTTTCCACATACCACAAGGAGGCAGGAATCACTACATAAAACATTTGTGCAACCTCTGACCCATTATGTTATATATTTATTCTGATGAAATATCTTTATATTGCTTTCTGAGGGAAAAAATTGTAATGCAAGTGAATTGGTGAGTAATATAATCCGTCGGAATAATTCTCTGTCTCTTTTGTATGTGCATGTGTGTCTCCAAACCAGCTCTGTCTGATTCACATGCATATCCCCTATAGATTCCTCTTAACCCTATCAGACGGTGGGACAATCAAAATAGATTTGCATTCAAATGCCACATGCTCGGTATCAAATATCAAATCAAGCCCGAGTCACTGAGACAGACAGACAGCAACCTCCTCCCTCCTTCCTCCACCTCTCCTCCCGCACCTCCTCCTCCTTTCTCCTCTCAGGGTCCCAGGGACTCCCATTCTCCCCTGGACGAGCTCTATCGAGGAGTGACAGGCTGTGGCCAGGCCTTGATTGACAGCCTGTTGATGCTTCTCTTTCCACCACACACACACACACACACACACACACACACACACACACACACACACACACACACACACACTAACACTCCGAATCCGCCTCCACCACCTCCCCCTGCTCATGCACTGGTCTGGGTGTCAGTGATAGCCCATGGGCTAGTGCCCCGCAGGCTGCACAGCACTATACATACAAATCACAGTGTGTCAGTCTTGTGAATGGGCCCATTTTGACTCCGTCCTTGTAAAGTCAGGCCCCCCTTGAAGCGGGCTGGATCTGTATCCTGCCTCTTTTTTTTTTTACTTTCCCTTTCATTCTTATATGCACACAGAGGCAGATGCATGATGAAACTTACACAAAAGAGTAGTACGAGTAGAGTATACACACACATAAACACGCGTGTGCACAGAAACACACGGGGAATATGTCAGATTTAAATGCGGTGCTAATGGGCAGCACCTCACAGGAGCAGGGTATAAATACATCAACAACAACACACACATAGACAGTCCACACACACCATAAGAGCCAAGACCCGGGGCCTAATCTCACACACTCAGCTAGTACACCTGGTTAATGTTAAGAGGGCAGTTATAGTCAATTACATTCCCATATAACGCATAAACCTCCACCTCGCCTGTGCCAGGAGAGTAATTGAAAACAGGCGGTAGAACGCACTGGGGTCCGGACAAAAAGTCAACTTCCCACCCCTGACTTTCCCATTCACTACATGTGCTGTTTTCCCATTCCATATTCTGGAGTCCTGGGGGCCAATGTAAGGGGGGAGGAAGGGGCGGGTTGCCATTTGGATATAAGGCAGCAAAAGAGCAGGAGGATATGGAGTCATATGAGGTACAGGAGAGGAAGACAAAAGGAGCGTAGAGGGGGAGACGCTGAGGGCTTTGTCTCCCAGGTGAGGTCCAAGGGAGGAGCAGTTAGGGTCGAGGTGAGAGGGTGGGCGGACTGGTGGCGGTGTTCCTGTGTGGGTGGGGTTGGGTGGGGGGGGGGGGGGGGGGGGGTTAAGGGGGACCGCGCATGTAAGTAGGAGTTTTAGAATGAAAGGTGACATAACCCTGCGTCAGGGCTGGGGGGCCAGAGGGACAGA
>JAVQJL010005710.1:0-23164 GCA_036024295.1 Nannoperca obscura
GATTTGCCATCACTAAACTCTTTACTAGCCAAGACATTCCTTAAGTTTTAATAGATTTGTTAAACAGTAGTTTGAAACTAGCCAGTACTAAGAGCTTATGGACTATTTCAACTAAGTGATGGGTTCACAAATAGCTGGTCGAACCCAATCCAGGTTTGCAGGGACATCTGATGTTGATCCACCATCAACTTCAATATGTAAATGTCTGAAAGAAGGAATTATTTTTTTATTCATATAAAATGTTAACTTGGCAGTGCTTGAACTTCTTTAATTACATGTACTGCATTTCATGTTGAAAATGTTATGAAAACAATTTTATTAGATGAGACCAGCATGGGGAAAGATGTTTTTTAACAATCCATGAGGGTTTATTGACTGGGATTGCGATTTACTTCTATTGGTACAGCCTGAAGTAACCAATAAAACACGAAATTTTCCAGATAGATTTACAATTGAAAGTTAGAGAACGAGGGAAAGGTAATTTTTAGGCATTTTATTTTATAATCATCAGACACAGGTTTTTCAAAAGTTTGGACACAATTTCCCATTCAAGTGTGTCAAAACTTTTGACTGGTACTGTAGATAAACCTAATCTTGGAAATAACTAAAGGTACTCACCATCAGCCTTGCAGGTGTCATTAATTCTGGTAAAATACTTGTGGCAGCTGCACTTGTGGGAACCCTTAGTGTTGTTACAGACGTGGGAACACATTCCAAACTGGGTACACTCGTTCTTATCTGCGAAACACCCAAAGGCCACGTGATCCACATTACACATAGTGTTCAAGAGGAGGTTGTGCAAAATGGCGCAAGTGTAAGAGAAAACTGTACCTTCACAACTGTTACGTCCGTTGGACTGGAAGCCGGGTTTGCAGGTGCAGAAAGAGTCGGTGCCGTTCACCACACAGTGAGCTTCATCTCCATCTCCGCACACTGTCCTGTTACTGTGACAGTCATTCAACACCGTGTCTGCAAGTGAAGAAACAGGAAATATGCATTCACACTGATAACCCAGCAGAATGTACACTGTCATTCAGACTGTGACACAACACACCTTTCTTATTGCAGTTGATTTCATCAGAGCCGTAGTCCTCACAGTCGTTTAAGTAGTTGCAGCGCAGGACAGAGCTGATGCAACGACCATTGGAGCACTGGAACTCACCCTTTTGACATACTGGTGTTGGGGGAGGCATTTCTGGAGGAGTGTAGGGGTCACAGAGAGGTCACTACCCTGATTATTACGTACAAAAGTCATTCCAATCCACGACTTAGTGTCACATCCTATTCCTAACCTATCATTTAAATAAAATACTTTCAAGAATTGTTAATGTGACTTTACACTAAGCTAAGACAAAGTAAGACTTTGAAACAAGAGTTAAAAAACTCACGACAGTTGACTTCATCACTGTTGTCCCCACAGTTGTTAACACCATCACAGCGTTTTGATAATGGCAGACACACACGATCATTATGACAGCGAAACTGCCTTGTGGGAGGGCACTGGAATTTAACTAAGGGACAGAAGGAGAAAAACATTAAGGAAGAGAAAGGACTGTATTCAAGCAAGGTGTCAAATGGTGTTTGGGAATACTGTGGACGTGTGTAACGCAGTGATTCTCACCACACTCTTCTGGCTTCTCATCGGAGTTGTCTCCACAGTCGTCCTCGCCATCACACCTCCAGCCGATTGGTTTACAAAGAGTGTTGTTGCACTGGAACTCATCTATGGGACAGAGTCTACCCACTGAAAAACAATGGTAGTGAGAGAAGAGGAATGAATGATACGTAACTTCATTTTCCTAAATGCATCCACATCTTCAGCATTATTTGTTTGGCTAAGCATCCAGGAGTGTGTTTTTCTTACTACCACTGTCACATTTCTCCTCATCGCTGCCATCTTTGCAGTCGGCATCAGCATCACAGCGCCAGCGGATGGGGATGCAATGGCCATTTTTGCACTGGAACTGATCACTGTCACACTTCACATCACAGCCATTCTGATGCAAAACAAATTATGATTTTTGTTAGTGTCCCTATAGGTGCTATAGTGTGTCAAATCTCAAAGCACAATGTCAGTCAGGTTGGAAATAGGTTGACTGATACCTCATCTGAACCATCAGCACAATCGTGGTCTCCATCGCACTTCCAGCGCCCGGCAATGCAACGTCCGTTTGTGCAGGAAAACTCACTCTCTGAACACTGACGAGGCACTGAAGGCACAGAGAAGACAGCTTAGAAGGGTGAGAGGGGATACATAAGCAGGAACAGAGAGTAGAGGCAAGGAGCAAGGAGAGGCGTACGGGAAAAGAAAAGAGAAGAGAAAGGTGGGAATAGAGACTGCAAAAAGAACACAGGGTGCTCTGCAGAGAGACAGACGTACATGGATAAAATAAAGCTGATAATTCATATCGCAGGATTGACTCATGGGGCACAGAGGTGGGGATGGTAAAACATTCTGTACTGCATGTTGTGGAGGAGATAGAGGAGGTATTGGGAATGAGAAGGAAGGAAAAGGCACACAAAAAAAACAAGCTGGGGACACGGGGGAGGACTGGGTAAGCTGAGGTTGTGGATGATTGAGCTGAAACTGTGAAAACACCTACCTCTGGCTCACATCAACAGGCCAGTGTGAAATGCAAAATAGACATGAGATGACGTGAGATGTGCAAATGACCACAGAACAAATTAATGCAAAAAGAAACCAAAGTGTCAACCATGCATGTAGTTGAGTAAATATAACAGACAAACACACGGTGGCATTGCTTACCACTATAACTGCACCTGAACAGTCTGTTTATACTAAAGCTCAGATCATATCATAAATCATTGTTTTCGCACAGACAATGAGCTGTGGCTGTAGAAAAACAAAACGAACTTACCACACTTGTCTTCATCGGAGTTGTCCCCACAGTCGTTATCATAGTCACATTGCCAGCGGCCAGGCACACAGCGGTTGTTCTTACAGCGGAACTGATATGGCTCACATGTCCGCTCATCTGAGCACCAAACAGACATAATAAGCAAAAGCATGGCCCTATTACCAACTTCCTGTCCTTTCTTTCTCCATGTGCCACTCTGTCCTTACCACACTCTTCCTTGGGTTCATCTGAAGCGTCTCCGCAGTCATCTTCTCCGTCACACTTCCAGCGTGCCGGGATACAGCGCCCCGAGTCCTTGCAGCGGAACTCATCCACACCACATGTCATTTGAGCTGCAACAGAGAGGATTTAATGGATTAGACACATCGACACTAGGCAAGCAGGCTCCTTCACTCTGTTTCTACAACAGAATTAAAAGATAAATAGATAATAGTGTTATTATTAATGGTGTACAATTAGAGGTCCAGCAGAGGTACATTAATAGTGAGCTGTGTCTTACTGCAATTGGCAGGCTCATCAGATCCATCCACACAGTCATTGTCCCTGTCACACACCCACACCCGTGGGATACAGCGCTTGGTGATGGCACACTGGAACTGGTTAGGGGCACATGTCACTTCCGCTGCACAAGAGACAGACAGATAATCCACTGAAGAAGAACTGTTACCTGATCACACATTTCACAATTTAAAATGACTACAATGCTAAAGCCCTGCCAATTGCCCCTAGAGACTGCAATATCCACTTCATCATAAGATGGTGATTTTGCTGCTCTTACAGCCTTGCTGTTAAAGGTGTTAAAATGTAAATTTTGACCTCAGGATGGCACGTTCATGTAATCTCCCCCTGCGGAGGATGAATGTGCTCAGCAAATGTCATGGCAATTACATTATGCAACATCATTTGGCCTAAGGGCATTGCAAAAAGAAAGGTCAACATGGACAGAGATCCTGTGGAGAGGGTAAAACTGTTCAGCAGTTTTCTATCTGCTCATTAGATTTTGAGATGTGGAAACTTAAGGGAGGTGATAAAGGAAAGGTCAAGGGGTCACTGCAAACAGTAGGGTTCATCTGGTGGGGAAAATCTTTTGTCATGCTTTAAGTTGTAGAGCTATCTTGCTCTGGACCAAATGAATAGACATACATACTGTTCTGACCAAGAACTAAACCCTTAGGCACTGCTGAAATACTGAAAGATAACAGAGGGCCTAAGGGAACGAGAAGGGCAATTAGACTCACGACAGTCTCTCTCATCCTCTCCCTCTCCACAGTTGTCCTGTCCATTGCAACGGAAGATGCCAGGGATGCAGCGACTTGGGTGGCTACATTTAAACTGACTTGGCAGGCACACGTGGATGTCTGGAAACAGAAAGACAACAAACAGTTGGTAACAGAGAATATGGGTTATTACAGGCACACCTAAGAACTTAAATGCTTTAAGTATGTGCAGTTGTGTTTACCGCAATTGGCCTCATCAGAGTTGTCTTGGCAGTCATTGTCTCCATCACAGATGTAGGCCGGGTTGGTGCAGATACCTGTACCACACTGGAACTGGCCTGGTCTGCACTTAAACTCAGCTATAGTGGCAAAACACAGCACATTATTAACCAGAACAAACAAAACAATATGACTTATTTTAGTCAGGCTGCAATCATCACTCACGGCAATCTGCAGGCTCATCTGAGCGGTCTCCACAGTCATCTTCAGTGTCACACTTCCACCAGAAGGGTATGCACTTGTCATTTTTGCAAACAAACTGAAGGGACAAAACAGAAATGTATTTTTATTCTTTTGCTTTTATAATGTGTTAATAAAGAGGCAAATGTCTATACATTAGTCTCAAGGTAGCTCACCTGACTTGCAGTGCAGTTGGACAAGCACTGTTTGCCATCAGCTGCCAGATAAAAGTTAGTGGGGCAAGCACACTTGTAGTCCCCTCCAGGTGAGAGCAGACACAGGTTACTGCAGCCCCCATTGTTGTCTTGGCATGGATGGCCTTCCACTGAAGAACAAGGAAATGTACACAAGATCAGACAGGGACCAGGACACAGATGACAATTTACATGTGCTTGTGACTGATGGATGAGACTTGGTTTAAACCTTCAGGCTGGCGGTACGGGTGGTAAATGTGGACGTCCATCGGTCTGTGTAAGGTGCTGATCAGCACGGTCTTGTTAATTCCCAGTGTTTTATGAGCTCTGTTGATGGACTTTGTCTCCCAGTCTGTCCAGTAGATGTACTCCTCAAACAGAGTCATAGCAAAGATGTGGGGGATATCCTGAACCAGAACTACAGGTACACGGGCACAAAGATAAATAAGTTGGGCACATCAACTAAAAAAGTGCTCAAAAACACTGCAATTGAGTTTATGTGCATTTTACTTGTGTGTCTGTTGGTTCCATCCAGGCTGGCAAATGCAATGTAGTCCTCTCGAGCGTCGGCCCAGTAGATGCGGTCGTTGACAAAGTCCAGCGTCAGGCCATTGGGCCAGGTGATCTTATCCTCCACAATGACACTCCTGTTGGTGCCATCCATGCCGATCCTCCCTATGTGGGGGCTGTCACCCCAGTCTGACCAGTATAAGTACCTATCAGAGATGTGCTGTATTAGTTTATTATTCATAACAAGAATATAACACCCACCAGGTTCCAGATGTCTGGTGCAAGATCACAAAAACAGTATTTAAAAGTAAATCTATATACATCTACTATACATTGCTAAGTGAGCAGTTTTTCATAGCAGTACATGACTGGACTTTAGAAAATACACCCTTCTGGCATCCAAACGGAATCTAACGAACGCCCTGCTCAAAATCTTTGCTACTACCTTTTGACCCAGATCTTTAAAGTTATTCAGTGTCACTCTTACCCATAGCGTACATCCACAGCCACAGCACGTGGCTCTCTCAGGCCGCTGTTGACCAGAACTGTCCGGTACGCCCCATTCAGCTTCGACACCTCGATAGTGTCCCGTCCCTTATCGCACCAGTACAGATTTCCTCCCACCCAGTCGACTGCCAGACCGTCTGGGTTGCTGAGTGATGTGCGATGAAGGACCTAACAAATGAGCAAGCAGTATATACTTTCTGAGTTTTTGCCTCACAATGAGGAAGTTAATTATTTTTCATGGGTTCTCACTGCACATGCACACATACAAAAGAAGATTAATTAATCATTTTAAATGCCAGTTTTATGTTAAGACCAGGAAGCGCATTTCACTGTCTGCTATCTGACCGCTCACACTGACCTGAACGTTGCTGCCATTGATGTGCATGCGTCGGATCATGCTGCCCTGGGTGGTCACGTCTGTCCAATAAATCATCTGCTGGCGATAGTCGAAATCCAGAGCCACGGCATTGTTTAAGCCCTGTCAAATCACAGGAGCCGTATTAGTCTGGGCCAGCGATATACCCCTGCAGAATAGTTTGCTGGATTTCAAAAGGATACACTGAATCTGCAAGTCTCACCTGTTTGAGAAGTGTGTAGTTGGAGCCATCTAAATTGAGCTTTCTCAGATAGTAACGGTTGGCAAAGATCAGGAAGGGTTCCTCGTCTGCAGGGAGGGAGACGTCATACGTGAGTGGATTTACTGTAAAAACACTTCTTAAATGTTATTAATCTTGCCACGTCTCTTACCAGAGGTGGATTTGCATATGGTGGGGTTTTCGGGGCTAAGCTGGAAACCCTCCACACACAGGCAGTGGAAGCTGCCGTGTGTGTTGATGCAACGCTGCGTGCAGGGATAGGTGGTCGTGCACTCATCTATGTCGACGCACGTCTTCCCATCATCTTTCAGGCGGAAGCCGGGGTGGCATCTGCACTGCGAGGAGGCAAAGCACAGAGCAGGTAAAGCAACACTGCGCGACGCAGACTCCAGTCAGTTTTACATGGTGTTCACTTACCTTGAAGCCAATTTTAAGGTCTTCGCAGAGCTGGGAGCAGCCGCTTAGTTTGCTGTTCAGGCACTCGTTAATAAAGCAGTTCAGCTCATCTGAGCCATCGCCACAGTCGTCTTTATGGTCACAGAGCAACGTCTCATTTACACAGTTTCCATTAATGCAGGCATACGCGGTGTCGTTGCATTTCTTCTCTGCTCCACGAGAAGGAGAGAAATGAAATGAGAAACAAATTAGGAGAAAAGGTCAACTAGTGCGGCTGATTTCAGAGCCTCAGGAATTAATTTCAGTCACAACTGTTGAGAGTTCTTTCCAGCTGTCAAAAAGATAATAAATATTGGTGCCATATTCACTTTATACCCATGGACGTGCCTTCTCCATCTTTGCTTCCTGTACTGTTGATCTGCTGTATGTGCAATAATGTTTTTTGATACAAATAGTTTTTTACATCAACATGCTCAAAAGCTATAGATAAAAATTACACATGTGGCTAAATCTGGCACATTTACATAACACTGATGTCAGTTTATTAGATAAATAAATAAAAGTGTGTGCTTATGGAGTGGCCTGTGTGGATCTAACCTGCACCATTGCAGTGTGGGTTCTTGGGGGCTTCGTCTGACTGGTCATGGCAGTCAAAGTCTCCATCACACTCCCATGAACTCTGGATGAGGCAGCGTCCGTTGGCGCAGCGGAACTCATTGGGTCCACACGTTGGATATTCTGCAGCGAGAAACAACACGAGGGCGAAGGAGAGTTGAACTCGTTGTTAAAAGCATGAGCGAGGAGGAGAGAGCTTTTTAAGTCACCCCACTGGGAATAGGAGGTCACGCTTCCACTCACCACACTCCTGGGACTCATCTGAGCCATCGCTGCAGTCGTTGTCATGGTCACACACAAAGTTCTTGGGGATACACTGCCGGTTCTGGCACATGAACTCATTGCTGCTGCACGTATTGTTGAACACTGAGACACACACAAAAAAAAAGTATGCATTTATGGCTTTCTTTGTCTCTCTGGGTTATTAAAATATTTTCAACCCCCAGCCTGCACTCACCACAGCCAGCGTTGACGCTCTCGTCAGCACCATCACGACAGTCTTTGTCTCCGTCACACTTCCAACGCTGAGGGATACACATATGTGATCCGGGACACTGGAATGCCTCTGGACTACAGGTTTTGGTCTCTGTGATAGAAAGAGGTTATTGAAGATGATTCTGATATCTGGTATTTATGAAGATATGTTTAAGTGTATTACGTTGCATACATGCAAATGTTTTAATCCGTATTGAACAGTATTGTGTAGTCACCAGCAGAATTACTATGTAAAATAGATGAAATGCATTTAGACTCTAGATAAAAGAGTATCACAATATCCACAAAGGAAGGGATTCCTCCAAGTTTGAGAATATTATGCATGTTCATATTTTTTAACAGAATCTACTACATATGTTTGCACTAATGGTTCTTGTATTTGTGTCCACTAAAGGTTTGTGGCCAATACTCACTGCACTTGCTGTCCTCATCACTGCTGTCGCCACAGTCGTCGGCTCCATCACACACCCACCGGTTGGGAATGCAGCGTTGGTTCCCACACTCAAACTGAGAGGCGGCGCAGAATTTATCTAGAGGTCCAGAAACAATGTATTGAGTGCAAAATACGAGTGCCAAAACAAAGTAATGCTCTGCTGCAATTCAGCTTGTTGAGGTTTTAATTTCTGAACTTACCACAGTGAGCCTCGTCTGCACCGTTCTCACAGTCATTCTCCTTATCGCAAGTCCAGCTCATGGGGATACAACGTCCACTGGGACAGGCAAAGAAGGGTGTAGGACACTTCGTTTTACCGCTCCCTTTCAAATTAAAGAAAAAAAACATTAAGGACTAAAGCCAGCATTAGAGGAGAAATAGAAAACTGAATTTACATGGCAATGTATTTCAAGGTGAATTTCCTCCTAAACCACAATTGAATCGATGAAAACATTAGTTGTTTTTGTTCCATTTAGAATAATCCAAATTTGACTTTTTGCTCTACATCTGTGAAAAAGTTATTACACTTTTCCCTTGAATACCACATGTAAATTTAGCTGTGAGAAAATAAGTGTATTTCAGAGGGTGATAAAATACCTGGGCAATTTCTTTCATCTGAGAAGTCTCCACAGTCATTAGCTCCATCACACTGCCACAAAGGGGCATAGCAGAGTGTGGTGAACTCGCACTTCTGAAATGTCACTCCCTTCACTCCCAGACGGAAGTAACTGGAACAGTCTGTCGCAGCTTCACAAAAAAAGAGCAGCACTGCTTTATATCGTAGCCTGGAAGAAATGTTAGCTTTGTTCATTACATTTAGTTATTCTGACTATAATCTGATCATTGTAACTTACTGCAGTTCATCTCATCACTGGCATCCTGACAGTCCACTTTCTGGTTACACTTGCTGGAATTGGAGATGCAGCCTCCGTCTCTGCACTGGAACTGATCGGCTGAGCACAGTGTGGCTGACAAACACAAAAGCAAGAGACAGTGTTTAGGTAGAACATCATATAAGTGCAGGATTAAAAAAACTGTTTAATCAGAAGGCTCGACTCACTGTTACAGAAGGCTTCATCAGAATTATCTCCACAGTCGTCCTGTCCATTGCACCAGGAGCTGTGCCCCACACAGCGGCCATTTACACAGCGTCTGTAACCCTTCTTACACACACGGTTGGCTGAGAACCAGAACCAGACAGGAAATGATACAGACTCAAATTACAAATGTCAACAACAAAAATATGGCAGAAACTGTTATGACAAAAAAGGTTTCACTCACCGCAGTAGGACTGTTTTTCATCAGACTTGTCCTTGCAGTGGGGCATGCCATCACAAGTCAGGGTGTAGTTAACACAGTCTCCATTCCCACACTCAAACTCATCAATGTTGTTACATGTAGTGTTGAGGGCTGTAAGACAAGAACAGAAAAATGCACTTAGTTTGCCTTCCCCAGAATTTTTTTTGCTTGTGTGCAAAAGTCCTAGATTTAATAAAACATATAACATATTTTAATTAAAGACAGATAGAATATATATATATATATATAAATATGTATATATATTTATGTCATTTTTTAAGCCAAACTTTAGTTTTTACAATTCCCTGATTTCCTATTACCTATGCAGGTGTTGTCTTCCAAAAGCTTCCTATCACCACGGCAACTGCAGTTGACCCTTCCCTCGGAAGTCAGCAGACACAGGTCCTGACATCCTCCGTTGTTAACACGGCACAGAGAGAACTCACCTATGCAGACGAGGAACATTTGGAAAAGATGAACACGCAAACCAGCACATATTAATACATATACACACACACACACACACACACACACACACACAATGTGCATCCACATCAGCAGACAGATGCATGGATGGCTCTGCCTCCGCTGAATAATGCATAATTCAATGTGACTCAATCTAAATGGGATTTGCAGCTATTACCACAGGCTCTCAGCTTTTATGGCCGCTGTGGATATTGGAGCGTGAGAGAGTTTACTGAATGAGGCAACTTGAGAGTGAAGATGGCTGACGATATGGTAGAGGGGGAAAAAAATGCAGGGCTGCATTGATTTTAAAGGATAAAGACAATGGAAGATGTATAGGAAGAAGAGCTGGGAGAAAGAGGTGGAGAAGTACAGATAAAATTGAAGAACAGCGTTCAGCGAGCTATTGTGTGCGTGTGTGTGTGTGTGTGTGTGTGTGTGTGAATGTGTGTGTCTGAGTTAATATAGAGCTGATGTTGGGGTTGTGAGTGTCAGGTGGAACGTTACTTCTGTCACCTCATTAACTGCTCTGGTGGGGTTTTAAGTTTGTGAGTGTTTAAGTACAACACTTGCCTCAAAAATAAGTTAATTAGTTTGATTTGTAATGGCCTTACTACCCTGATATTATCATCAAGGAACCATAATCTGTACAGTAATGACATTTCAAGGTATTTCCTCAAGTTCTACCTAGCAAATGATTGCTCAACTTATCGTACATGTAAATGACGTGTATTATGTGTAATACTGTGATAAAGGATTTTATCACAGGATCACCCACAGTACACACTGTGTTCTTCAAAACACATCTTGTCAGTGTCACAATAGAGGCCAGTAATGACACACACACACACACACACACACACACACACACACACACACACACACACACTTCCTCGCACAGTTGGATGCCTCACTCTGTGTAAAAACTCACAGCTATTGGTGTCGTTGGCCACAGCGACGATGCCCATTGGCTGCTGAGGGATGTCAGCACGCAGCACCTTCATGTCTCCTCCTGTGTATTTGTCAGCACGAAGCACGGCCCTCCTCACCCAGTCAGTCCAGAAGATGTAGTCCCCGTACACAGACAGGCCAAATGGATGGACCGGCTCATTCTTCAGCACCACCTGCAGGGGGAAGCACAACCACAGTCATGAGTCATGAAGGATAAACAAACTGACGGCTGTGATTAGGCAACCCCATAATACAATCATGCTGTAGTACAAATACTTTCATTTCGTTTTATGCAGCATGATGTACACCGTGCGTCTGCATGCGAGTGTGTATGTCACTCACGTAGCGCCGACTGCCGTCATACTCGCAGCGCTCTATCTTGTCAAGTGTGGCGTCAGAGAAATACAGTTTTTCAGCGCGGTGGTCTATGGCCAGGCCGTTAGGGGTTCGGATGTCATTGCCAATGATCACAAGGACATTGGCACCAGTCAGTGTGGCGCGCATGATACTGGGAGACTGTTCGTTCCAGTTGGTCCAAAACATGAGGCTGCAGGAGAGAGTAAAAATCAGGATAATTTAGGAACCGTTTTGAATGCAAAGAGGTATGATATAAATGAATGTGTTAGTTCTAACCTCTGACACTCGTCAAGGACAAAGGCTCTGGGGTGGTCATCTCCCGACATAGCGACCACGGTGTGCCTGTCAACTGCGCCCCAGCGGTTCTGATCCACGGTGTGGCGGGTGATGGTTGAGGTCGTGTAGCTGGTCCAGTATAGCATATCCCAGCCCCTGTGGTATGCCAAGCCCTCCACCGAGCCGACATCTGAAAAAGAATGAAGGAACAGAGAGAAGAGGGGGAAAGGAAGACAGAGATAGATACAGAGAACAGCAGGAAAGGAAAGGAAAAAGAATGAGAACAGACAGACATTAAACCACAAAGTGGGAGAAGAAAAACAAAGGCAAGAAAAAGAAGCACGTCAATCCCATTGCTATGTTAAAAGGCCAAGTGTTGACTGTCTGGCAGCAGCTCAGTGCTGGCAGACTGCTGTGTGGCAGCAAAGAGTCAGGGCTATGGACATGACAGCTTGGTATTAATGACCAAGAACACAGTGTGATTTGAGGCTTTTATCCAACAAATAGCTCACTAAAAAGGTCACAATAACAGTTGCCGGCTAGCGTATTACTTTCCATCGCACTACCTCATCAACAGATGAGAAGTAAAAAGTCATTTTTTCTGCTCCACAGCCTTGAAATGAGTAAGAGGTTGTGAGCTCCTCGCCTGCACAGAGGCCAGAGGACAGACAAGAGTCAGCCAAGATGGAGGAACACAAAGTTCTGTAGCGGCAAACAGAGAACAGCTGCTCTGCTGGTGAGAAACCCTTCAGGAAGAGTACATTTGAAAACAGCCTTGCATCAGATCACTTTAATTCCAAATAATTGGTCATAGTTGCCTTCTTGTTACTGTTACTGCAATGGAACAGTGATGGTCTAATGATTGCAGCAGCCTTTTCCAGGGCTGGATATGATCTCACTCCATCGCTGCTCTGGCCAGAGGATCAGTGAGGTTCGCCACCAGGTGGGACACTTAACACTACACCTCAAAATCTCCAGTGCAACGCCGTGGACACGAATCAACATTTGTCTGGCTCCTGCTAGGAGACTGTGAATGAAGCAAAGCGACTGGAGAGCCGAGCAAAGGCATGCAACGCAGAAACAACTGCCCTCTGCTTCTCCTACTCATAAATCAATGCCCTAAAAATTGATGAGGAACAACATGAAATCTATTTACCCTTATTTCCTCTTTCTTTAGTTAATGAATTGTAAATCCCGAGCTTTTCAGATCTGTTTATCTTCACATTGTTGTTGACCTGAGCATATCTGGGTTTCTGTACATTTTGGCTTGTTGTTTACAATAATACAGATTATCTGAATTTATAACCCTTGAGCTCAGTTGCTTATGCTGACACTGATAGTTTTTTATTGCAGTTATCTGCAGTAGGTGTGATAGCAGTTCAGTGCTTGCTATCAGACTGGCAGTAAATAACAACCCTGATTTCTGAAGGCACACGCAAATTTACTCTGCCTCTCTCTCAGTGTATATACCGTGTCTGTGTATGTTCTGTGTATGTGTGGGGACAACACTTGTAAATGTACAGATCCTTTTAGAAAATGAACAGAAACACTGGACCCTGGGAAAAACTGTTTGGCCTCATTGGGCCCTCCCACAGAGAGCAGGCCAGCCCATCTCTTCTCCGTTCTATGACAATCAGTCCAGAGTTCACCTGCCGCTTACTCGGTTTCTTCCTCTCTTACTGTCGAGCTATTTGCCTCTCCTTTCCTCTGCTAGAATTGTGTTTCTCGGGAGATCTGTTCCTCGGAGGCAGGAGTACGGCTGATTGTGGATTGCTGAGCACGGGGCCTGATTGAGATGTCACGTGGAGTAGCTGCCTGCTCTGAGGTGACAGGAATTCACACAATCTATGGCATTTAGCACTTGGGTGCTTTTAACAAAAGTCCGGGGGGAAGAGATGAAAACCCCAGCAGCTAAAAAATCTGGAGTATCTTGACTTGAGTGGAGGGATCTGATGTTATTTCATTCACTTTACCTCCCCCAGGCAATCAGAGGTGAGGCTGATTGCACATTGGAAGCAGCTTGAACTCAACTATTAAAACGGACATTTGCTGGATGTGTTTTAGGGGCAATTTCAGGAGGTAGTGTCAAATGTGTGTATGTATTTATTCATGTAACATCCATCGTCAGTCCTTTTTATTGGTAAATTTTACCATCAAATCTGTGACATTATTTCTGAGTAAACTGCTATTGACCCACAGTATGAATAATCATTCCCACATGTATTATCAGTAGTTTTATGACTGGCTTGAGCATATTTGACCCAACCAAAAGCAAACTGAGTTTTAACAGTACAAGTATGACAGGAAGTCATCTTCATAACTGAAGACAGGATGCTGCTGTGGAACTCTTCGGGTTCAGAGGATCTGCTGGGGAACAGCAGTGACACTGGGCTGCACAATGTGGAGCAGGTACTTGTCCCGATATTAGATTCACTCATTCTGGTGCTGGGAGTCGTCGGGCACACACTGGTGATGGTGATCCTGTGTCGGAGGTGGAGAAGGGGGGTGGGCCATTTTGGACAATCTCCTCAAAGATCCATGACAGGCACAGGGACAGACGTCCTCCTGCTGGCTCTGAGCGCTGCGGACCTGCTTTTGCTCGTTATGCTTCCTTTCCACACTGTTGCCATAGTCATGCAGCAATGGCCGTTTGGGGACTTCATGTGTCGTCTGACGGGCTTCTTGGGATCGGCCTGCTCCTCAGCCAGCGTCTTCACACTGGCCATGCTGGCTGTGTCTCGCTATCTGACTGTAGTGCAGCCTTCCAGAGCCTACGGCCTCCTCTCCCAACGCCGGGTGTCTATAGCTGCTGCGCTCCTCTGGGTCCCAGCCTGCTGCCTGGCTGCTCCCCAGCTGGTGTTTCGCTTTGTGGGAACCCAGCGCCAAGCCCCTGACGGCCTCACTTGCTTTGCTTTCCTGTCCCACCGAGACCAGCTGATCTATGGATTGTTTCACTTCATCGTGGCCTTCTTGCTTCCACTGGTCACCATTGCATTGGCGTACGGAAAAATCTACATTTTCCTGTGGGGGAGTCAGCATGCTGGAAGGGCACCCCAAGTAGAGCGCTACCAGAGCAAAGTGACACAGACGTCTGCCATGCTGGTGCTGGCTTTTACCCTGTGCTGGCTGCCGTCCTATGGCATGACGCTGGCCTTATTGGTGGATAAAAGCTCAGGGGCCACTGGGGCTTCACCACGTTACGGTCCCTTCAGTGTGTTTGCACGCCTCATGGCGACTTCCTCTACAGTGATGAACCCGATCCTCTATGTACTGATGTCCCAAAAGTTCAGACAAGACCTACTGAGGCTGTTCAAAGGGGGAGGGCAAAGAGCCAGAGTGGCTATGGCTATGGCTCCTGCCTGACAGTATGACTATCAACACCTATATACAGACAGACAAACACTGAGCAAATCCTGAATCACGATAAAACAACTGCAAGCTGAGTTGCTTTGCTGAAAGACTTCCATGAAATAAAAATTGGACTCAAGCATTACCCTCAGGGGGACAGATTACTTAACAAGACAAAACAGCACTCACAACAGCGGACAACATTCACCAGTTTTGTCTCTTAACAACATTCACTGGTAGTCTGGATATTGAACAAGAAGATCAAACCCTGGACGTGGGACAAACCATCTTGAATCATGCATTCCTTGTAAAACAGTTTGAAGTAAAGGCACTTTGGTAAAACATTAACAGTGCACCTGTGTTCTGTTGTGCTGAGATAAGGTGGATGAAGGTCTATCTGTAGGCCTGTTTATGTTTGTGTAGACTCTGTTCCCAAAGCACAGATTAAAAAAAAAGGTCTTTCTTTTTGTTTCTAGTTTGGCTACAACTTCAGAATAAAAGCTTCCTGGTTGTGTTTAGATTAGTGGGAGCGTTTTGGGGAACTCCAGCTGATTGCTCACAGGGAGGTCTGATATTTTCAACTGAGGCTCTTTGTTATTCACAAAACATGTAGTAACCAACAATGACTCTGGGAGGAGGAATACACTGAAAGTAAGCTAGGTGGAGGTTGATCGGTAAAGAATGTGTTTAAAAAACGTAAGATGAGGGAATACTCACTCTCTACCACAGTCTTGCGGTCAGATCCATCATCACTGATCCGCTGGATGTTGCCAAAGTGGATGTCACTGAAGAAGATCCTGTTAACTCCCTTTCCTCCACCTCCTCTGTAATCAAATGTGAGCGCAATGACATTCTTCATGTGCTCGGGGTCCTCGAATGGTTTAATGGGTGCATTCAGGTTGTTTTCATCTGATAGGTGGACACTCTTAAGTATGGTGCGCTCTGAGTAGAGCAGGTAGCCATCATAGTCACGGCAGCTGCTGCCATCTTCAGCCAGCATGCCATGTGCACAGGCACATGTACGCTGTCCATTGCCACGATAAAGGCAAAGCTGCTGGCACCCACCATTGTTGTCTTTGCACACGTTTGTTCCTGTACACAGACATGAAATCCAGGAAATAATCATCAGCTACCATTCAGTTTCTTCATTTTAAAAATGGAATCGTCAGAGGACAGAAAAACGTGTTATGTGACAAGTATTTAACTATTAATTTCACAGAAATACAAATTCCTTCAACAATGCTCATCTTTTGCATGTTAAGCAGACATTTTACAGTTTGAAAATAAACACCCCAGTGCTTACCTTGCTGCCTGGCCCTGTTGAAAACCTTGATGTCTTTGAGCTGCACCCCAATACCTGTCCTCAGAGACACAGAGTCTGTGGCATTGTCCTTGCTGCCTCTCTTTATGGAGCCATTAGCATGCGTCCTGGTTCCAAGCAGACACATTTTTCAACAAAGGCTGAAGCTTGCAGATGAGAAAAATATTCCCCACTGCGGGCGAATATTGCTCCCAAATAATTAAAAATTGAGAACAAGTTAGACTGACCTGTCGCTCCAGTAGATGTAGCTCTCAAACACAGATACAGAGAACATGTCCATGTTGTTGTTGGCAAGCACAACTTCCCTGTTCTCTCCAGTCTCCAGGTTGATGCGCTCAATCTTGTCTGTCCTGGCATCACACCAGTAGAGCAGGCTCTCCTACATGCGAACAAACAGTAATGATTGAGTTAATATTGTGATACAATGTCAACTTTCTACACTGTAACGTAGTGATGTAAATGCAAGAATGCTCCGTTATACTCAACCTCATAGTCAACGGAGATGCCATTGGGCCAGCTAATGCTGGCATTGACCAGGATAGCCCTCTGAGAGCCATCTAGACGAGATCGTTCAATACGGGGGTACTGGCCCCACTCTGTCCAGAACAGGTAACTACACACACACACACACACAGAGAAAAGCAGAGAGATCCTTTCCTAAGTAATCAATAATGAGAGAAATTACAGGAGCAAAAGCAAAAGACAGTTACAGTAGTAACTGGAGCTAGGCCATTGTTTCCTCTCACCCTTTCTCAGGGTGGACGGTGATGGCACGAGGCTTGTCCAGGCCCTGGGAGATCACCACATAGCGGAAGGAGCCATTCAGTCTGGCCACCTCGATCACATCAAAGCCTTGGTCCGTCCAGTAGATGTTTCCTGTAGAGGACAGAGGAGAAACCATGATGCTCCGGCAGATGCTGAGCATGTGCTATATGTACAGTGATGCAGATATTTACCCTGTCTTTTCTGACACTTAAAGTGACATCAATTGACGACCTGAATAAATAATTTTCCACAGTTCATGTGTCTCTTTGTTTTTTCTCTTTTGCGTCTGTTCTTCAAATATCTCTTTCTCAGTTAGTACAATAGGTTCATCCTACTGTGTGTTAACAGACAGTTGCAGTCTGTGCAAGGACGATAGATATACTGCCAGCAAAAGTGAAACACAGTTCATCAGTATGCATTACTGATACTGTGTGAATTCCATGTACACTATGTCTCTCACCTGCTATCCAGTCGACAGCGATGCCCTCCACCCTGCCGATGCCATTAGTGACCACGTCCTCTCTCCAGGTCTGGTCTCTCTTGGCCCTGCTAATGGTGCTCAGGCCCATGTCCACCCAGTAGATAGTGTCGTTGTCTGTGAAAACGAGTGAAACAAGAGTTGGACTGAGCTTCTACACAGTAACACACACTCAGTTTATTCGTAAATGAAGCTGTTATTCATGCTTCATGCTGGTGTAATTCTTCCGTATCAAGCATTTGAGAAAAACAAAACAAAAAAACCCTATGTTGTCAAAAGACCTACCAGCATGGAAATCTATGCCCACAGCCAGGGATGTGCCTGACACTGGCACCAAGGCATCAGACTTATCTGCTGGGTCCAAAGGAATCCCACGTATGCCTTCATGCACCGAGTACAGCAGGAAAGAGCCAACACCTACAACAAACAAATAAAATGTCCTGTTTTGAACCTTTGAAAAGTGAGCGTGACATCACACATTTACCATTTTAATCAATCCCTGAATGCAAATTTGGCAAAATCAAGAATGCTTTATTTAATAGTATGACTGTGTCGTACCCTCACAAGACTGTTGCCCTGTGCGAAGGCTGTATCCTGCAGTGCACATGCAGGCTCTTGTGGTCGGGGAGGTGGGGAGACACAGCTGGGAACAGTCTCCATTGTTATTACTGCAGAGATTGGCGCCTGGAAAAACAAAAGCACGAGAACATACACAAAACAAATCAAAGAGGAGTTACAGAGACATAAACAGATGTCCTTTGGCATAGATAAACAGGCTACATGCAGCAAGAAGCAAAACAGACCTTCCATGAGACAAGGACATATTTTTCTCCCTCTATTTCTTTATTTTTTTGCCAAGTAATTTAACCTCAACAAATGTGGCTCAGAAAAAGCACCTTTTTGCACAGTTTCATTGTAGATTTTCATGTGCATCATGGGGGACGTGTTGTTCCTCAGGACCTTCCAGTTGCCACCGTCCTTCTTGTCACAGGTTCCTATCTGGTCAGTTCCTTGGTCCGCCCACCACAGCTTCTCTCCTAAAGGATACAACACACAACAGTTATCATATCTCATGGCTGAACTCTCTCTACATACATCACTGGCTAAAATTAACATTTTCTGGAGACCTACCCATGATGGCCAGAGCAGTAGCCTTGGTCAGCTTGCCTTTTACCCCCTCAAGCACTTCCAGTCCTGAACCGTCCAGTTTACAGCGGTTGATGGTGCTGTTTCCTGAGCTGATCCAGTACAGCTGCTCAGTGTCAAAGTCAATGGAGAGACCTGGAAAACAAAAGGGAAAGCTGATTTGTTATGACCTGCCCTGTCACTAGGGTGCGCTGTCTCTCATGCAGTCACACAAAGAGGTACAGTATGTCACTCACCGACGGGGCCTTTCTGGTTGGTGAAGAGGACACTGCGGTTGCCACCATCTGTGTTGGCCATGTTGATGCTGTCCCCGTCTGTCCAGTAGAGTTTCCTGAAAGAGTCAGGCAGAGAGAATCAGCAAAGCCACAGTACGCTTTGCCAGGAGGAGGGCGAACTTTTATTCATTTTCAGCGCATCGTAATTTGCCTTGTTGTTAATAACAACTCACAACACAAACCTCATTGCTCAGTGTACGGTGAAATTGGAAAGACTTTCTTATTGACAAAATAAACCCGTGATTTAAAGGAATCAATTTGCAGTCCTGAACTTCCTGTTGCTCTGAAGCCACCCCACATCTCTTCTCTCAAATAAACCATTCAACTACAGCACATATTCCAAAAACCTCTTAACTTTAGGCATCCCATATGTACACACTAATCTTGGCAGAACTGGACTGAGGCACTATGCACCTTTTAAATGGAATGAACGGCAAACAGGCCTCAAGCTACATTCTTTCATTCCCTGTGGAGATTTTAAAGCTTCATCATGTGATGTTTTTAAGACTCTTTTTATAATTATTTTTGTTGGTTGATTGTTGGATGTCTGCCTTTAGATTTGTTTTCCTGCGGCCATGGTTTGCATGCTGGTTTTGTGGTTGTTTGTGAGATCATACTGAATGTTTTCTCTCTTGAAAAAAGTGATCTTGATCTGAATGAGACTGGCTAGTTAAATAAGTAAGGATAGTAATAATAGTAACAACAAAATACTGTAGAATCTGTGGAGCATCTGGTCTGTAAATAATACCAAACCATATGAGACTAATAATAGGAATTAATAGGAATTAGCTGAAAAATAACCTGTTTCCTCATCCCATCAATAACACCCTCACTCTCCCACACCACACACACTCATATATACACCCTTCCTTTGCCTTCAACTTTTCTGCTCCTCAAACAGGTCAAGGTCCTCACTGAACACACCGAGTATACAGGACAATGTGACTGTGTGTCACTGTGTTTACACTGCGTGTAGTCTATCTTTAAAGGGTATCTATTCTATGTCCCCATCGTCCACTTCCTGTTAAATCTTACCACATCCACCACACCCTTCATGTGTTTGTTTACATACCTTTAAATAACGTTTCTGAAGCATTTAAATGCCCACATTCTCGTGTATTTGTGCACACCCACATACACATGCAAGTTTGAGTTTATCCCTCCCCGACTCTCTTTGCCCCCACCCACTCCTGGACGTATTCTGAGCAGTGTTTGCCAAAAGGGGACACAAGCCCAGCATATGGATCCAGCATCTGTTTCTCATTTTCCCCCTTGCCAACAATGCTCAGATCGGAAACATTCCTCCGCTTAAGTAGGCTAAGTCTTTGAAAGAGAGGAAGGAGTACACAAAAAAACACAAGGAAGCAGAGACATTTCTTAAGAAAATATTCTTTTTCATCCACCTCAAATACTCAAAAGCACACATATTCCTGCAGGAAAAAACTAAATATATAGCTACAGATGGTCTGTCTCTGCTCTGCTGGTAAGAGGAGAGGCTGAAGCCAGGTCTGTTTGGGGGGCTGGCGGGGGGTTGAGGTTTCAAGAGGAAAGATGGGAGGGAAAAACGGACATTTGCTGAATGAGGCAGGAGGGGACAGGATCTAAGATACACACTGAAACAGAAACAGCAACAGAAAGCGACAGGGACACTGGCTGTTAATAATTCATAGATATTCTATCCAAGCGCAGAAGGTGTTTTTCAAAATAGAAATGGAGCAAATTTGAGGAACTGAGCTACAGAAAGAGAAAGATGACATGAGGGGAGAAACATTTGAACTACTTCCTGAGTGAAGAAACAGCCAGAGGTCAGCCACAATCGCTGACTGCAAACAGAGAGGAGAGTGTAGTGTGTATGATTGTGTGTGCGTGTCCTTCTGTGTGTATGTGTTGTAGGTTAAAGGTCAGAACAGGAGGTGTCTGAGAGCAATTTCAGAAAGCTTCATTTTGACTAAGTGTGACAGCTTTAGTGCGTGTGTGTATGTGTATGTGTGTGGACGACTAACCCCAGTATTGGATGCAGCACTAGACAGTGTGGTTTGTCCAGGCCTTGGATGACAGCATTTTTGAAAGAGCCGTCCAGTCTGGCAACATTAATCTGTTTCTTATTGGCATCATAACTGGTCCAGAACAGGTTTCTGGACACCCAGTCCACTGCCAGGCCATGAGCGTTGGGGAGATCTGCAGACAGATAAACACACAGAGCTGTTAATCAACCTCAGTCATGTTGTAGAAGAACCAAAAATCCATACATGCGCGTTGCCTCATTGTCTAATTCAGAAAGAAGAGAGAAAGGGGGAAGAAATGTAACAAAAGACATTACAATAGACTTTTTGCTAAGCCCCTGGTAACTGTTGCCACACCTGTCAAACTTTCCGTTCTAGCGCGTCAGTTTACAATAATAACTGTGGTGTATTTTCCACTCAAAGTAATTTTTGAAACCATGGCTCTTTGATTTCACACAGCAGTAGACGAAGACGGGCTTCTTGTTTCTGGCCTCCAGCCATTGACTTTGACAACCTTTTAACTGATTTCTGTCACTAACAGATTAGCTAGCTAATTAACAATATCTGTGAGTTGAAAACTTTGTCTTCAGTTGACTTTTGTCCAGGAGACTTGTTTGAAATCAAGAATCATGTAAAATTATCTTTAACATGCACTTGATGGCTACACACAGCATGATATTATGCTAAAAGACAGACTGAGGCAAAAAGACAGTATCCTCCAAACTCTTTTGGTGCACAGTATCGCGGCCACTTACTTTAAGCAAGTGCCGAGTTACAGTTGCTAAGCTATAATTGGATAATTAGTGATCAGAGGACGGGTTTCAGCAAACGGTCAATTACAGTGTATGTGTCTTTGCAAGAAGTTTCAAGAACACTACAAAAATACGAGAAACTTTTTTTTTTTCATGGCTTCTTTTGAATTTCAAAAACCTGAAAATGTATATTTATAAATTTATAAAAATCCCAAACTTGGGTGAAAATCTGAAAATGGATAAATGGTAATTTATTGTTTCATTGCTTTATACAGAACTGGAGAGATTATCAGTTGAAGTTCCTTCACTTCCTCGTATGGGTAACATATTCTGTAGTACCTCACCACAAGAGGACATTGCTTACTGCAAACTGCAATGACCAGTGTCTTCTTGGAGTAGGGAACCCAACTTTTTGGAGAATATATAATATCCAAGTGGAAGTTGTTTAAACCGATCTGTAAATCTGGTCCTTTTTCAGAAAGATCTGTAAAAACTGAAAACAATGAGCCTTATGTGTGGTGTGTATTCTATTGTGTTGCCTCCTCCATACCAGCAGAGACCACAGTCTCAACTCCAGTGCCATTGATGAAAGCTCTTTTGATGGTCTGGGTGCGGACGTCTGACCAGTAGATACGGTGCTCCAGAGCATCATAGTCCACCACAGTCACGTTATCGATGTCAGGCACAGTGAAGGAGATGATGTAGTTGTAGTAGGGGTTGTCAATGTCCACTCCTCTGATCTCGATCTGGCGAGCATACAGCAGGAACTGACGAGACTCTGCAGAGAGGGGAACATGTTGACATGCATCCCTCAGTAATTCCCCAAAGCTTCAGCGTCCAATGGGAGTACTCAGGAGTTAAATGCAGCTTCAAGTCAAAAGTGAAATGCATGAGTGCACACTAATACCAGAGTTGTGGGGTTAGGTGGTTGCAGCATGGATGGCTGCATTATTTCTGCCACTTTAACAAACAGTTAATCCAATTGCATCTTTGACTCTAATGATTGTGTCTGTCTGGCTAACTCGATAGCTCACCGTGACAGCGAGAGTGAATTCAATCAGTGCAGTTACATTACAGCTGCATCGGTCTCAACAGTCCTATCATCATTTAACTGTTTGTAGCTTAAGTGATAGACAGGAAGAGAGGGAAAGAGAAAGAGAGAGGGGGAGAGTAATGACAGTGTCAGGTTGTATCGGCCAGGCCAGACTAGGTGGAGGGTTGAGGCTGATGCCTGCCTCAGACAGAATGGGGCTCTCCATTCCATTACCCCTGAAGATAATAGAAAGTGCTGCCCTGAATACTAAACTCACACACTAAATAAACAGGCCCGCTCTCACTTTTCACGGACAGACACTTCAAACCGCTCCAAAGCTGTCACAGCAATAGCACCTCAGTGTGAAAAAAAGTGTAGATTGTTTAATCCTCTC
>JAVQJL010005714.1:0-15402 GCA_036024295.1 Nannoperca obscura
CCCCCCCCCCCCCCCCCGCATCATCTATGCCCCCCAATCTTCTCCTCTCAAACACATGTCCACAAACCAATTTACCCAGTGTACTCTTCAGTGAGTACTGGTGCAACGGGCAGTAGCAAAAGAGCTAAAGGGGTAAGGCTGCATAGACAGACAGAAGGGGAAAGAAAGAAAGAGATGGAGGATAAAATGGGGAATCAGAGAGGAACAGCGATGAGGAAAGACTGGAGGACTGGAACAGTGGTTGCAGTGGATGGAATTTGGGAGCAAAATTGAAAATACAGTGGGAGGAGTCCTCAAAACAGAAAATACAAACACAGGCAGTGATAGCTGTGTCCCCGGAGAGGAATAGGCGTCGACTACAGTAAAGAGACAGATAAAGCCCCATTAACTGCTGCTTCCAGCTGCTTTCTCAGGCTCTGCCACCACATGATTCCCCCCTTGATGTTTGTTTATCTTTCTTATTATTTATTCCCCTAATTGCTGCATCTCTGCTGTCTAAAACAGGCAGTCCCTGTATCATTAAATACACAGGGCCGACATGACTTCACAGAGACAGACTGTGAGAAGAAAAGACAGAGAAACACACAGATACAAGACAGGCTGACAATTATCATATCCATCACGTAATTACTACAAACCGTTGGTTAGTGGGAGCATGCAGACATATAGATAATACATATGTTATGTTACATGTTCTTACGTGTCTAAAACAATACATTATATGCTACTAAATGGTTTTGCCTTATACGTTTTGGAGGAAACACAATTCCTGCCTGGATTATGTTCACTGGTAAAATTGTCCACAATGTACAACTACTTGTACCGCACAGATGTTGCAGGGTGGTGGTGGAGTGTTAGCTGCACACAGCTCAAGACTTTGACGCCAGACATTTGCAT
Source organism: Nannoperca obscura (assembly GCA_036024295.1). Lineage (NCBI taxonomy): Eukaryota > Metazoa > Chordata > Actinopteri > Centrarchiformes > Percichthyidae > Nannoperca > Nannoperca obscura. Next base: position 898 of record JAVQJL010005714.1, read on the forward strand.
CCTGCACGTGGTTAGGTTTAGTTTACAGAAAGACTTTGATAAGGAAAGATCATACTTTTGGTAAAATATCAAAAAAGTACACATGTACTATCTTGTGTCACTGTTGATTTTTTTTTAAAGATAACTGAGACCATGATATTTCTCTAACCTTAACCTTAAAGTGCTTTGAGTTGCCTAAACACAACATATTGGGACTAATTTCTGGCCGTCATTTTCTTTTTACATTCTGGAATTGCCTTTGTATATAGTAGTTTTTATTGTCAGTGCAGAATCCGTCTTTCCGTTGAGGGATTCATATTGTCTGCCCACACACAAGGAAATACACAAGAAACAATAAATGTATGCATTTAGGAAGGCAGCAGCCAGAGTGGGACAACTTTACTGAGTGCCTTCTGCAGTCTTCTTTATTAAAACAGCGTGACATGAATCCTCTGAGCACATGGATAATTTTTTTGCACCACTGTATGTGGAGCCACTCGGGGCATGTTTGCTGGCACCGGTGGTCGATACACGTGTACTTTGAAACTTAGACCTGGATCCTGCACTGGGCGTTCAAGCCATTACCACCAGTCCATAGTCCTCCAAATTAAATGACAAAATGCACTGTTTTCTGATCTTACAAGGCTATGGTTAAGGTTTGGATAGGTTTATGCACAATAACAAATTGGGTTGTGTTAGGGAGAGATGATGGTTTTAGATAAAATACTACTTGGTCATGGTTTAAAGAAACCAACAGCGACCGTCAGTAAACTGGAAACAAACTGCCTCCAGAGTTAAAGTCCAATGTTTTGTTGACCCATCCATCCACCATGACCTACGTCCTCTGTGGACTTGTGGCTTTATAATAACGTAATCCGACTTCCTCCTTTGAGTCCTAATTCCTATGGCGACTAGAGGGCTTTGCCGCATGAAAGTAACACAACTCGTTTTTGCCCATTTGCTGAAATAACTGATTCTCTCGTTTTCCTTTGGAGAACAGTCTCCAACGTACTAATAAACAGAAGTATTGACCCATAATTACGCAAGCTAATTAAAACACCACCTTGTGTGTGTGGTTTCTAATGTAGACTGGAATACATTTGAATCACTTATTTCCTTCTGTTCCTAAACTCTCTTTCTCACCCAGCTTTCTCTTGCCCTTCTTTGTCTTTTCCTCCACTCACCTTCTCTCATTTCATCCCCCCCCCCTCTCTCAAAGTTAATAGACAGGGTTGTGATGTATCCAGCTGTCCCGCCTTAACTTTCCTCAGCTCGGTGCTGCTACTACCACTTTGATGACTTTGCAGTGAAGGCAGACATCTTGCACATTAACATACGATTGGGCCCATGTATTATTTGTGTGTGGAGGGACTGAAGAAAGGGATAGGGAGAAATCCCAGTGCAAGCTGTCATCTGAAAGAGAGAGAGCTAAAGAGATACAGCACATGAAAAGTCAGAGTGTCACATCGTTCATGCGGAAGGAGTGCAAGGCTAGAAGTACTCGTGGTTTTCCCGGGCTGTACTATGTGGCAGAAGTCAGAAAAGCAGGTCAAGGGGACAAAGTGTCCAAAAAGTTTCAAACTGCAAGACTGTTCAACAAAAAATGTTGCTTTAATTATTGAATTAGAAGAGAATTTAGTTAATATTAGGAGCAATTTCATTAGGGTCTACTCTTGTAGGCTTTACCCTCAGGGTATGTAAACTGTCCAGATAATTGACAAGCAGGAGGCCATTTCCTCCAGTGCGCTGCGGCTATTAGGCCAGCAAGACACGAACTGCACAGCAACATAACTAGAAAATCACTCTGTTCTTCAGTATTGATTTTAAACTACAACTTCTAGATCCTGCACTCAGTGGCGCTTCCACTTTTAAGATGCCTCAGATGAGATTTATCACCGAATATGCAGGAGATGAGAAGCAGTGATACGTTCGGCGCTGTCAGTCACTCAGTGCAGGTATTAGTCACTCTGCCTCTGCTTCTCTGATCTGTTGTCTGTCATCGCCGCTCTCAGACAAATGCATCACAATCACACGAAGGAGAAACACACACACCTACACCTGTCTCATTTCACACACACACACACACTCACTCTGTTTTCTCCATGAAAAAGAGATGTTCAATTTCCCTCTTCCCGCTAAGTGGACAGCTCGTGTCCTTCAGAAAGCATGCAGGAAACAAGGCCTTTTCGGTGGATGGATTGTCCCTGGCACGTCCTGTCAGATCGTCCAGGTGATCAGAGAGAAACGTGGGTGACTTACACGCCCTCAAGCTACAATGCGATGAGACACAACTCACCATGATCGGCTGTCTCCATTCTTTTCCTGTGAAGCTTACAGCGCGTTACAGTCATTGTTATTCTATATGTAAAGTAATGCTGTGAAACTAGGTTTGAGGGTGAAAAGCCGACGGCATAAACTAAAAAGGAAAACAAAAAAAAACACACAAAAAACTGATGAGAAAGCACAGATTAGTGTGAGGAAGGAAGATTGAAGCAGACATCTCGCCAGAATACAGGGACCATTCTTTGAATATTTGATGCAGACGGATAGCTGTTCACTCCAGTGGAACAAACTGGATTGGAGTCCAGTCGCTCATCTGGAAAAGGCTGTAATTTGAAGTCGTAGCTGCAGAGTGTCCTTAAGATCCTCATTTCCTTCCCAGCAGAACTTCAACCTCTGGATCAGCCCACCTGGGCCCTGCCCTCCGTGGAGGTCATACTGTGCATACGCGTATGCACACATTATGTTGATGCATGCACGCACACACTCAGACACTTGAATTTCACAGGCAGTAATTGTAAACAACAATTTGCTCCCAAATGGCGGTCCTGGATAGAGAGTGGCTAAATAGATTTCCAACAATCTTAGACTTGGAGTATTTTACATTCAACTTTTGGAGCATGTATTCATTCAACCTTCATCTTGTTCCATCTTTTTACACTTATTACTATAACGCAATTCACCCAAGAGATTTGTGTTCTGTCTCTGCATCAGACAGTCAGTAGTCAGTACTTGCACATGTCTTTTTTCTCCCCGTTACAACCAGTGTGTGATTGCAACTTTCACTTGCTGCCTTTTGTCACGTCATCTCACCTTCGCCATCTATCTCTTCTCCTTTCTTTTTAAAGGTGTAAGTGTAACCTCCATGCCTCCCAGTGCCTGCTGCAGGATGGGAACCTCCAGTGCCAGTGTGAACACAACACCACTGGCCAGGACTGCCAGCGCTGCAGAAAGGGCTTCAAAGCCAAGTCCTGGAAGGCTGGTTCTTACCTGCCAACACCCAATGGATCCCCCAACACCTGTACGTACCCAAAACATGTACCCAAAAGTGTTTGTTGTGAACTTGTTAGGTAATAGTTATTTACACATCCTGCTGACACAAATTTACTTTGTATTCATTTGGAGTTGTGTTTCTGGTAAATGTAAGTCCAACATTTATTCCTCTTTTAGCTCTGTTTTTGGTCTCCACCAACTCCTGAGGGAAATATCTCTGTCTCCTCAGTTACTAAATGTTCACCAGTTAGTCCCTAACTTTGTTGTTGTTTAGTGCTGAGAGGATGGTGAACAGTGGATTTATCAGACATTTTTTTTATAAAATGAGACAAAACGAGAGCGGTGAGAGTAAAGCTGTGGAACATAAAACCAAAGCAAAGAGCTGAAAGATGCTAAAACGCTTCTTAGAGTTAACATGAACTGCGTTGAGTTGGGCGACAATTCTCTGTGGGTTTGTCACTACACATTGCACGTAATCACTTAATACATTGATAAAAAAATAATTATTAGTGCAGCTTTAAATCACATAATAAGCTCGCTTGTTGCTCTGTTAGCTGATGTTGGTGTCTAAGCCCAAATAATGTCATGTTACCTAAGAGCCCTGATAGCGGTTATTGCTGGTAGTTTATCCCCGCTAATGTTATGCTAGCTTTGTGTTCTGTTAGCTTATAGTGAATCACCAACAGCTCCAGTACAGTAGTGTCTGTCTGTACGTTGATGTCTGCAAACTAGAGAGCTAAGAATGAGAATAAATAATACTTAAACTCCTCTGTATGGTCCAATAAATGTGCTGTCAACACAGTAGAAAAAGTTAATCTAGGCCAATGGGAACTCTTTATTCTCACAGTGACACGTTATCCTTTTAATTGTTCATATTCTGTTTATTTTCTGTTCTTATTCTGCTCTTATTTTGCAACTGCAATGGTTTCAGAGTATCCTGTAGCATCAATGCAGTTCATTTAAATCTTTCTAGTCAAAGGTGATCTTGATAATTATGTTTTTTCTTTCAAAATGAACATTATGAACGCAGCTATTTCAAATTACATTCTCCAGCTTTCTTGACTGATGATTGTATTGGTGTTTCTCATCACTCTGAGGTCCTGAAGGAAAAGCAGGATCAAGGGAGCAACTTGAAAAGAAAGGAGAAGTTGAGAAAAGACGATGGAGAGACGCAGCTCTCTGAGTTGTCGTCACCTCAGTGCAGAGAGGAGATCAGAGCTGTGTAACAACGTGGGAGTGCGTGGGGGGAAATCCTCTTGGAGAGTGTAGCCAGCTACAGTAGCTAGCTATGATAAAATAATAATCTAGGGCAGCCCCTCCCTAGTTTTCTACTTTCAAACAAACAGACACACTCGCATGCACACAGAGAGAGAGAGAGAGAGAGAGAGAGAGAGAGAGAAACACAGGCACTCACATACAGCTGTACCTGCACACACATTGCAGAGAATGGCTCTATTGTTAGCCCTTTTTTATCATGCTGTTGTTTCCAACCCAGTTCTTATGGTACTGACACACACCTTCAGAGCCCATTACCACCCTTTAAAACTCCTGAATCCCATTAGTGGAATTTAAAAATTTAAATGTTTGCAACTTGCTCGGTTGAAATGTCACACAAAATGGCCATGGCTCACGAAACAGTTTGGCCTCTGCAGGTTGCATTATGCATGCCCAGCATAGCCAACTATAAATACAATCTTAGAAAATATGCAAGAAAGGCAAAAAGTTTTGATTCAAGCATGGCGAAACGGTAGCGCTCTCTTAAAACATACATATATGATGAGGATCTGGGAATGCCAGGGTTTGAGGTAGAGTAACAGGTTGAATTAGTGGTGCAGACCCAGCAATTACTCCAGGACATTGAGAGGTGGTCTACAGCAAGCCCTTATTTTGCAGAACAGCTCTTAAGATCTCTCTGCCACAGTCTGATGAATGAGGCAGAGTCAAGTCTTTAGGCAAATCGAATGCATAAATAAACAAGTTCTCATCTCCTCTTCCTTTTCTTATTCTCTTTCAGGTACAATTGCTGGTTCACCCTCCGGTTCCAGTAAGTAATAATGCAAAGCAAAGCAGAAGAGGTGGTATTCCACTCTCTCTTCCTGTATTGTCTCCCTCCCTTTTGTTGCACCGTTTTGAAATTTAAGTTTTTACCCCACACATCGCCTTCTGTATGTCTCCTAAACTCTCCATCTCTCCTGTGATGTTCAGCTGGCTCTCTAGTCAGTCATTTCTCTTTTCCTGCATCTCCTCTCTCAGTGCTGCAGCTTGGGCCCTGTGTGCTTCATTATTAATAGGCCTCACTGTCGCCATGTCCTTTCATCACACCACATCACACTAACCTGCACAGGAGGAATTCTTCCGCAGTTCTGCTTTTCTTATTTTGACTAAAGACGGCGCTGTTGATGGATTGAAGAAAGGTGGGATGAGGATGAGAATGGGTGGTGGATGGAGCAGCAAAGGCAGCTGAGAGAGAGACAGAAAGAGAGAGGAATGAGAGAGAAGGATGTTGGCATATGTTGGTGTGTTGTAATGCTGTGTGATTCTGGGTGAGGAGCTCGGGGAGGCAGGAATAAAAGGGAATTTGATTAGGGATTCTCTCTGTGGAGAAGCTCTCAGCCTCCAAGCTGTTAGACAGAAACGATCGGCAAAGTGGCAACATCAACCCTGACAGCACTGGGCTTTTCTCCACATGGCCGGACAGTAAAAGACTTATGTATAGATAGACTGAGCAGTTGGACTGCACTGTAGAAGTTTGCTTTTAAAAGGTCTCCTCTAACAATTAGGTACTATTGTGTGGTCATTTGAAAAAAGAATGGGTATGATTTATCAAAGCCAAGAGTGATGCTTGCTATTGGGCTGATAATGAGTTTAGTGGGTCAGTTTCAGGTTCCCACAGATTCAGTTTCTGGTCATTAATCAGGATATTTACCTTTGTTGCTCAATAGCTACAACGTCAACTTCATCCAAGACATTTACTTCTCCCAAAGCTGAAGATAAAAGAGAGGGTAAAACGGAAGGTGAAACACAGGGTGAACCTGAAGGTGAGGGTGGAACCGAGGACGAAGCAGAGAACGCCGCAATCATCTCAGAAGCTGATCGGTCCCCGGCTGTTACCCATGAGGCCTTTGGAGCCCCTCAGGAAGGTGCGGGAAAGTGCATTATCGACAGCCAGAGGTAGAGAGTAACTAAGTACATTTATTGTACAATCTTGAGATCTTTTTACTCTACTACAAGACATTTATTTGTTATCAGTAATTGCATCTTACATACTGTACACACTGCAGAAATCCTTATATTACCACGTCCGTTTTGTCTATTACTTGTCCTGAAACTTCTTATTTTCTTAAAACAAGTGAAAACATCTGCCAGTGGAGTGACATCATGTCAATAGAAATCAACTGGTTTCATGAATCTTCCCTTAGCCTTATTTCTTCTAGAAAATTCCTTAAAGAAATAAGTTTGACATTTTGGGGAAATACGCTTGTTTGCTTTCCTGCTGAAAGTTAGATGAGAAGATCAATACCACTCTCAGATACCAAAGTGGTACCAATCCTCTCTGGTACCGTTACCTCTGCACCAGAATGCGAATAAGCACGTGTCCTAAAATGTCAAACTATTCATTTAAACAAGTAGACTTCTATAGTGAACAGGTTGAAATAATCTAATCAGACTGACATATGTTTCACTTCTTTGAAAAGGTGAATGCATACGTAATAAGTACTTTCACTTCTGATACTTGAGTATGTGTTGGTGATGCTAAAATAGTAACATTTTGAATATTGGTATTTGTACACTGCACTATTGTTAGTTTTACTCGATTAAAGCATCTGAATACTTCTCCACTGGCCACAGCTGATCAAATGATACAGTAGCAGTGAAGTGGAGATTTACAATACACTTGTGACAAAGTAAATGTGTGAGCCTGTGGATGTGCTTATAGACGCTGACAAGCATTGTGTTTGTGAATATTCGCAACTCATTCTGCAACTTACTGGAGGTCTTAACATGTACATAGGCCATTTCCCTGACCATATAGTTGTGACGTTAATGTAAGACATGGGTTGTCCTGTCTTGAGTGTGAACGCGTCAAACTATATGGACATTCAGACTGTGTTTGTTCTGACTGACTGATTTTAAACAACCCAGGACGGATGTCAAGAGATACCGTCAGCTGCTTGAATGTACAGTCAAGTGGACATCAAACCTCCACTCGGCTTGCCCTCATGCTAAATTTAAACCTGCCATCTTGGTAGGCAGCGGACCTCTCTTGTTCCACGAGAAAAGCACTTAGGACGTGGGAGGAGCTGGGACTTCGGCACCGCTGTGATGTCGTCAGACTTATTTTTTTGTCTGAAGGAAATCCATTAAGAGCGTTTGTTGAACAGCACAGCACTTTTGTTGTTTGGCTGACGTCAGTAGGGAAGTCAAAGAATTCACTGATCAGCTGTGATTTAGGAGGAGCTGACAGGAGCTTTAACACTGCATAAACAGAGATACAGTCCTTTGTAAGCTTTTTAAAGCCTTTCCTGAAGGACACGAACATAACGTAGAAATTTTAATGAATTAATTAATTGTATGGTGTATAAACATGTCAGAAAGTAGTGAAAAATGCTCTGTGTAAAAGAACCTGTAACCTGTATCTTGTTTCCACAAAACTACGGATTACATTTAATTCATATATATACACGCAACTTAAAAATAGTAACAACTACTCAGTTGCACTTCAGGGACACCAGAAAGAAAGATCATACCACTGTAGATTCTTTCTGTCTTTTTTTATCTCAGGTTTAGAGAAGTGTATTTGGCTTGAACCTGACCCTGATGTGAGCAAACTCTTGTTATCTGTATCTGTGTGGTGTGTGTGTGTGTGTGTGTGTGTGTGTGTGTGTGTGTGTGTGTGTGTGTGTGTGTGTGTGTGTGTGTGGGTAGATTTATGGCGGGCATATGGTGCAGTTCAGTGAAACCCATAAATCATCTTCATCCCCTACTTTTCCTCCCGGGGATCTGAGGTCTTAGGTTCCATTCTCTCAGAGCGGCCGCCAGTACTGTTTGTACATGCACACACTGACACACACATACACACACAGGTTTTACCAATCATATTTTCATCCACATAAACCTTGGTTATATAAATCCCATTTTTAATATTACTTTTTTTAGAAATTTGAAAATGCAAATCCCAGTTTAGTATTTTACATTAAGATCATTGATACATTTTTGACTATAGTCTGTGCTTCCGAAGCAAATGTATCCTTATAAACATTTCAGCGGACTTATGGGTTGGACAGCATGTCATAGTAGTTGCACCCTTGGTCATGTTTCTGCCACAGTTAAGCCACTGAGCATGCTCAGATAAGGATTAGCGATCTATTGGCAAGAGAGTCTGATCCTCAGAGCCCCGCAGCTCATTGGTCAGCTGGACAAATGGACATTTGTCAAAGGGGGAGGGGAGTTCAGAGAAACCAAATCCTAATACCCATACCTCATACCATCTACCATCCACCGTGACCTCACATGACCCTACTTCATCTTTTCATTCAAAATCAGATCCCAGGGCTGTAGAAGAGCCTACTAGCAGACACACGGTCACATGCTCGAACACTCGTGCAGACAGACAAGAGTATGTAAACCCACACAATGGGGATGTACTACACCAGGTCATCAGGTCGCACAACCACAATCCTATCTGTGCACCATCTTCATTTCACTACCGTCTGCTGAAATCCTTGTATTTTCATAAAGATTCAACTTGGACGGAGAGAGATTGGATCATGTCTGGAAAATCGTGTGACATATTAATAACATCCATGCTGTCACTCCGTCCGCCGCCATTAGGTGTTCCCGGCAAAACGTTAACTGGTCCTGAATCTCAATGGCTTCATTAGCATTGAGCTAAATCAATGTCTAGCACTCTGGTAATAGACCATAAGAATGCTAAGACTGACAGGTAGCATTAAACATTATTGTTATCACTTCTCAGACTATATTAATGCCAGTGACAAATGATCTCATTATATGCAAATGCACTTACGTGAAGACGCCTAAAAATGTGTCCAGAGAGGGGAATGCACAGGAACCAACACTATATGCTCGCTGAAGTGTGTATGTGTGTGTGTGTGTGTGTGTGTGTGTGTGTGTTACAGAGTGTGCGCCATGGGACAGTTAGGGAGTCCATCTGTACAGACAGACAGGCACATGTCACAGGATTATGTAATGAATCAGCTTAAATTGTTGATGCATTGCATGAGAGCGTGATGGCACTGTTGCATGGCTGAAAATGACACGATGACCTTGCCCTCTCCTTTCTTTTTTTTTTACCTTTTACACACAGAGTCCATTGCTGGGGTTGGAAACTCACATTTCAGTTCTCTAAATCTTCCTCATTTTGATCTAAGTGAAGGTAGGCACTTGCAAACTAGGTAGTATGAGACTTCTTCTGTGTAATGTAATTTAGTCAGGACTGCAGTGCGATTATACTAGATAATAGATTTTTTTTGCTTTTATTGGAGATGTACAAAAACCTCTCCTGCTAACCCGCCTGACCTCTCTCCTGTGCCTGGTCGACGCTTTCTCCATCTCTGCTTTCCAGCTGTCTAGCTTAATAAAAAATGTGTACTTCACTTTGAAAGTGTACAACCCACTGTCCTTCAGGGAACAGAATGAGTTGAACTACATTTTTACGTAGTTGTTTGGATGTGGAATGAGTTTTATGACAGGCTTTTTGACATGCTTTTTGACATAACACCGCTGGTGTGTGACGAGGCGGCTTTGATGCACTTGGGTCTTGTTCACATCGTATGTTTGTGGATCAGTGACCAAAAGAGATCAGATTCTCAGAAACAAATCAGATAGATACTCAGATAGCTGAAGTAGCGGACTGAAATATCTAGTGTCAGACCAGTAAATGAAGTAAGTCTGGAACATTTCTTTCTCTGTACAACATACGTGTACGTATTAATGGAGCAACACAGTGCTGTGTGCAGCACATGAAGACCTCACAAACAACAGTGCTGCAGCCACAAAGCTGAATGTCTAGCATCGCAATTATGTTATCTTCTCTTATTAGCTAACTGTTGAGTATAAATGTGGCCACCAAACCATTTTAGAGTCACATTAGTGTAAAATAGTGTGACGATTAGCGAGGCCAGTTTTATGTATTCAGATTCTGTCTTCCACTGTTTATGGATCAGTAATTGATTCATTGCTGTTGTGGATGTGAGAGATGAACACTTCCATTCTTTTTCAGTGTTCATATCATCTCTCAGATTTAGAGATGACAAAATTGAAACACATATGCACACGTCCATAAATAACACTGTAAGTGTAAAACAGAGTAATACACTCTGACAAACAGTGTGTGATTTCATTTTACAACCATATTAACAATAGTCACACCTTTAACAGTCAGTGTGTTTTGCAGGAAAAAAAACAACACAATTCTCCAGCAATGAAAGGGTTGTGGAACAGCTTTTGAGTTTAGCCTATCTCAGCAGTGTGAAATCACACTTTCACTTGTGTTCTCACTTCTGTGTGTATGAATGATGAATGTGCATGTGTGTGTGTGCGCACGTTTGAAGAAGAAAAGGAAAGCTGAATAAACAATCTGAGGCAGCATCTCTTATGCTAATGTCTTAGCCGGCTCATTCCTCATTGCATTTACATTCTCTGTCTTCACGCAACTGATCCAACAGACACCAGAGCTCCACCAGCACAAACCAGAGTTACACAGAGCTCAACCCCGCTAACAGTGCGTTACCCACCAGCCCCTTGTCTGAGCCTACACTGGTACCCATGGGAGAATCTGACACACTTCCTGTTAAAACGGAGGTTCTTCCTCCTTCAGCGTCCTCTCTGTCAGAGAAGCACAGAGTTTCTCTGACACCAGAGGAGTTCACACTTTCAGAAACAATCCCCCAGCATTCACATCTGTCTCCCCCAGTCCCAAAGGAGTCCCCACATCGTTCAGCTGTTGATCATCATCATCATCACCACCGCCACTCAATCACAGCAGAGGCCATCCTCCGCCCCCTGACTCACTCTCACCATCACACCAGCCTGCTCGAAACTGAGGAAAAAGAGCCAAAGCATAGTGAGAGAGGAGGTAAGGCGCACCCATCGCTCCAGATGACAGTAGATATAGAGTAGCGTAGAGGCAGCCAGAAAATAGAATAATCTAATTTTGAATCAGGAGATCATTTTCATTTCCAGCCAGCGTGATGGTTTTTATGACTTGGAACCCGTCTGAAATTGACCATTTTCAGGAGGTGAAAGTCACTAACATGCTCATATACGGACAAGCTACCATAACCTTATGTTGTTCCGCATCATATCGCATGTCAGAGGCACTTATTCAATTTAGGTAGTGGCAGTGAAATCTAGTTAATGTGGGCGAGTGAGTGAGAGGCAGGTTTGGGGGGTGGCGAGAGAGAAAAAAAATAGGGTGTGTGTGCACCGGCAGTGCCCTAAACAGGCCCCAACATTAACCTCAACGTATTACTATAGTTTCTACATCGGGCCGGGTGTAGTGTGGAGCAAGCGGGAACCCGAATGCTCTGGCTGCCAGTGCCTTATGTCAGACAGTCCGGGCTTAGATTAATTCCAAGTACAGTTTGTATCACTCCTACCCCCAAGGCAGCGTGAGTTACTGAGATTAAATGCATTTATACTCACTGCTGTGCTACATCAGCCTTTAAAACAACTGTGATTCAGATTCCTGCTTTCCCACAAGAGACTTCTGTTCTCTCTTGTGGATGCACACGCGTGTGCAGCTGTGACAGATGTGTGAGAGACTATAGGTCTAGTGGGGCCAGAGTTGGACATGAGTAGAGGGTTACTTTGATGAGATGTAAAGATGGCACGATGCCAGTTGTGTGAAATGGTCCAGGGTGCTGTGAGAACAGCTGCCGGCGTCCTGTCTCACTGGAGCGCCGGGGAGGGGGAGGGGATGAAGGGGAGCGAGTGGGCGGGAGATAGCCTGAAGGGGGACGCTCCGCAGGGGAGCAGGATGCTTGCAGGAAGCCCCTCTCTGAGGAGCAACTTGAGACATACATTGCCTGTACAAAAACACCTCAAGGGGAAACACAGATGGAGGCATGCATCACTGTATTCTCGCCTGGTCTGGTGATCATTAGTCCCTCAATGACGTGCATCGTGTGGTTGCTTCACGTGATTGGTGATCACTGTATTTTTAGTCTTAATCATCTCTGTGACTGCAGTGATTTCAATTACTGAATTGGGCCGGTGTTGCAGTAAATGGAGAGGTAAAAGGAAGGAGGGGGACTTGATCCATAAACTGTACCAGTTTCAAATCTCTCTTCAACCTTTCTTCTTTGTGCTCGCTGTAGCCCCAAAAAACGTGAAGCAAAGGATCCTGGGAATGGCATAAAGCCCTCTGGGAATATGGAACATACAGAGAAAAAGGGAAGGAAAGGCAAAAGTTGAGCAAGATACAATATAAAATGCAGTAAAAGCAGCATGTGTGTGTGCTAAATTGTCTCTAGTACTTATGTTGATTCAAGGTGTTTTGTGTGAGTGTAGCACCAGAGAGGATATTAAATCTCAACATAAGAAGTACACCCATGAGAAGATGTTACTTTAATATAAAACAGTATGCAGCATCCAATGAATATTCATATTTTTAGTAAATACAGTAACAAAAATGAGAGCAGAGAAATATCTTCATTTCCTTCACATTATGGGAGGGAACAAAGAGACAAGCACAAATGCAGAGTTAGAACAAGTGCCAGTCATGCTCGATAAAAGGAAGTACATGTCATTTCCTTCACACCCCGAGTGAATGTAGTGAAGAAGGAGTTTCTCAAGCCTCTCTGACTCACAGCTTTTTTCCCAAGCCCAGGGCTGCAGCCCCCAATGGGGCAATCCACTATCTGACAGCGAGAGAAAGGAAGAGAAAAGAAAAACAAGGTCTCGGAGGAGGTCGGGAAGGGAGAAAAAGGCAGATGATATCAGTAATCTTTACCCACTGCATCTGTAGCCTAATTATAAAAGTTCTTATTGTTAAGGTTGCTGAGGAAAGAGCATGCCAAATATCTCATACGATGCCTGTTCTTGTTGTGCTGGTAACGATCGTGGTGTTTCAGTCTCCCACAAGTCTGAGGGACATGCACGTGAGACTCACGGCCACAAAACAACATCCTCATCTGAGCACGGGGAGGAAAAAGAAAGAATAACTCAAAGGACAGGTATTTTTTTTTTATACCTAGTAGTGTCAATGTTCTTGTAGATTTATATACTGTAGTTTACTTTTGGTGCAGTAAATATGCAGTAGATAAACCTTTAGCGAGTTAAACTTGACAGCTCACAGTGAAAACTGGGACCCTAAAAATTTAAAACCACGAAATGTTTCTAAATTTATCTCTTCACTGACACGATAGTCTGTCAGTCAACATAAGCGACACAGCTAAATCGTAATTGTGGCACCAACAGCAGTGTCACATTTCTATCTGAGACGGTGACTGAAGCTGAACGGTGAGAAATGAAAAACAGACAGTAGGATGAAGAAAAAAAAGAGTTTGACAATTTAGTTTGTTCAGGGTGCGGTGCTGAGAAAAGAGCATGTGCAATTTACACCATTTGATGTTTCTGCTTATGTCAATGATGATTGTGGTGTGTTCAGTTCCCCACAAGTATGAGGGACACGCTCATGAAACCCATGGCTACAAAACAACAACCTCATCTAAACACGAGGAGGAAAGGGAGGACGAGGAGGAAAATAAAGGAAGCAAAGCTGATAGGACAGGTATCTCTTTTATATGTACTCTAGTGGTTGAAGCTAACTGTTGGTAATTGGAGTGGTGGAAATATGAAGTAGACAAACCTTCACAAAGAGCAAAAAGCTTGCTCCTGAAAACTAAAAACTGCATCAAATTATTTGCTTGTTCTGTTAATCACGATTGTTTTGTGTCAGTCTCCCACAAGTCTGAGGGACACGTACATGATATACATCATGACCACAAAACCTCATCTGAGCACGGGGAGGAAAGGGAGCAGGACAAAGAAAGCAAAACTGAGGAGACAGGTATATCTCAGTACTATAATGTAGATTGACATACTGTAGTTTACTGGTGCAGCTGTGCAGTAGACCAAAATAAAACACAGCAAAACATGCACCCCTAAAAAAAATATATACACTACCGTTCAAAAGTTTGGGGTCACATTGAAATGTCCTTATTTTTGAAGGAAAAGCACTGTACTTTTCAATGAAGATGACTTTAAACTAGTCTTAACTTTAAAGAA
>JAVQJL010005746.1:0-11991 GCA_036024295.1 Nannoperca obscura
TCTGTAACTGTAGGTATTCACACATCCCCTCAGCTCAACGAAGCATCTGTTTGCACAGTTTCTGTAAAAGAAGAGGCCCATAGATGCTCGTCAAATAAACCTATGCAGAATATTGTGTATGCATCTTGGATTTTGAACTGGGTTTGATCGACGCAGTGTAGATTCTCTGAATGTGTGAATGTTCTGAGATCTGAAGAGGACTCACGTTAAAGGACAATCTAGAGAATAAAACTATTGTTGTCCTTGTTGTTTCTGAATATCTTCTATATCTGTGCTGAGACCGCGGCTGCAAACGTTTACACTGATGCTTCATGGGAGATTAGATAGAGACAGATAGAAATAGAAGAAGAAAGAACTAAAAATGAAATGTTGCATCAACAAATGTTCCAGCGCTAATGTCTGAATCCTCGTAGCATCTGGGCCACTGAGCTCTTTCTGGGAATGAAATGGCATTGTTGCTTAGTCTCCTTGTACTTTTTTTTTGTGTGGAAAGTTTCATCTTTATAACAATATTGAAAGGCATTAGTCTTAATCTCCGCGCTTCCTTGTACTTTATTTTTATTTTTTTTGTCTTCAAAGATACATCTGGTTCTCTATCTTGTAATTTTTTTGCAGGGATTCCAAAGAAAAGCGAAAACAACAGTGGGGGGATTAAGGAGGAGGCCAGGGTGGTTGTTTTAGGACATTTAGCTGCTGCTGGAAATGAGATTAAAGCCTCCGAACAGCAACAACTGCCGCCATGTGTTGCACTTTTCTGCAGCTGGACCAAACTTCCTGGTAATCCTTAATGGATCAGAAATTGTAAGTCCATCCTCATCACTCAGACAAACTGTTTAAGCTGTTGGACACTAAGAGTATGCATGCAGGGTACTTTATATTTCCAGAACAATACCAGAAATAAGCCCTTTAATACACAACTGGCTGTAGATTAGACCTGCATATGCGCTGTAGCAGTTATCCTCTTTCTGCAGGGTTACATGGGACGCAGATTGGTTTTCTTGAAGATTTAGATTTTTAAAATGATGTAATTGCGTATTTTTCATAACCCCCCCTCCCCACACACACACACACAAAAAGCTTTTACTGTGTGTGTGATTGTTACTTCCACCTTTTATAACAGCTCACCTACAACAACTTTTTCGCGTTGCAGAGTGCTGTTATGTGACCGCAGACGCAGGTTTCTGACAATGATCTGTTAGGATTTTAGTTTTCAAGACGTATATTTGCAAACTCTTCATGTTTTTCTCTCCACTTGTTTTACGACTTTGAATAATTCAAATAAAACTGAAACTGAAATGAAACTGTTAACTGGGCAAGTTTAGGACTAATAAAGTCCTTCTCTCTGCTGCTGCTGCTGCTGCTATTATTCTTACTGGTCTTATTATAAGTATCATTAATATTAACATCATTATCAAGTTTTGGTTTTGGAAGTTTTAGGATTTGTTTTAATAACCTG
Organism: Nannoperca obscura; assembly: GCA_036024295.1. Classification (NCBI taxonomy): domain Eukaryota; kingdom Metazoa; phylum Chordata; class Actinopteri; order Centrarchiformes; family Percichthyidae; genus Nannoperca; species Nannoperca obscura. Next base: position 1,457 of record JAVQJL010005746.1, read on the forward strand.
AGGAGGCTTTTACATTCTCATATTTCTTTTGGACTTTATATGTTTGCAGGTAATAATCGGTGTGTGTGTAGGATGAAGAAATTAACTCTGTGGGTCCTTCTAAGACTCAGTATGTTTAAATATGTAACTGTTTGTGGGTGAGAATCTATCAAATCAAATGCATTGATAAACTATGTCTCTGTCAGAAATAGCATTTAGGCAATCAATGAATTATTAAAAAAATAGTTTTTTGGCAGAAAATGTGACAGATATTTTGGGTGAATTTGTACTCGTAACCTCAGAGTTTCTAAAATCACAGCTCCAGCCATATTATCATATAATATATATATATATATATATATATAATATATATATTATTATTTTTTAAATCCTAATGTGTAGTTTGAAACACAGTTATGCATTTGGCTGCAAATAATTAAAAGGCCATACCAGTTTTAGAGATGCTACAAGATGTCTTTTCAGTTGTTTGAGCGACATAGTGGATGCTGAGCATGTTAGCATGTAAACGTCTGCAGCCAGCACTGGAGTTCAGCAGACTCCCAGCTTCATCACCACGTGCCTCAGCATCAGATGCACTGTACAAACCAAGCGTCTTCATTCTGTAGCTGTTTAGTCAAACTGAACAAGAGGATTCATGAGAAAATACTGCAGCCGTATCAGCATCAGTATCTGCAGGGTGTGCAATAAACAGCCTCTTCAGTCAAATGTCTCAGGCTTGTGGATGTTGAGTGCTTCATACATCTAACTTAGAAATGAGATGAACCTGATGGATCTCTTCAAAGTAACGATAGAGACTAACAGACTCCATCTATCCTGTAAACGCTGAATGTGAATGCTTTCATGCTTCTGCTTTTGTTGCTGCAATAACTCAAAAGTTAAAAAAGAAATAAATCAAATAGATGCCCTCAGCTTCTCAGCTGTGGTGTGACTGACAGACTTCAGGCTGCAGTTCCGTGTGCGTCCTGCGGGGGTCACTCTGTACCTGCAGCAGCTTCAGGTCTGCCACGGAGGACATAACCATCAATATTATCACCATTAGGATTTATATTTCAACGTTATTCTGCTCATTTGATGCTGTTATTCTGAAGCTCCTCTAAAATCTAAATATTCAAAAATCATTCCAAATATTTTAAGCCTTTAAGCAGAAATTATGATAATTTGGGGTTTTTTTATTTGTACTTGTTCAGTTAGATTGTGGAGGGGTTTAAATAAAATATTAGAATAAAAACATGCAATAATTAAAAGGATGTATTGTTCCATCAGCCGGCCCTGAGCAGCACATTTTATTACTGCTTCAAGAGGCTGTTTGGTTTTTCCTTCAAACATTTTTGCCTTCAGCTGACAGAAGATGACATATCAAAACTGGAGATCCTAACCCTAACCCAACCCCCCACCCACACACACACACACTATTTAGTGTTTTTAATTTGAATTATTCGGTACCTTTTTATTATTTTTACATTAAAAAGCAAATAAAATGACACCAAAATCACCCAAACAACATTCATCTCAACAAGAATAAAAGTGAAGGAGCAGCTTGCTGACGTCCGTCCAGTCAGTCGCAGGTTAAACCCCCCAGTTGTGGTTGTTACTTGCTGTTTCACTGTGTGGCTTCAACAAAAGACTCCCAGCTGCAGAGCCGTGAATCAGAGTGCAGACTGGAAGGAGAAATGAACCTCTGCTTCTCTTTAAAGGCAGCAGGTGGCGCTATGGCATCTCTGTATGGGCCCTCCATAGAGACATCAACTGGCTGCATGAGCTTAAGTGTATGAGACCCCCAAAACTAGCTCCTGCATCAGGCCAATGATAAATAACACACCAATTGGGGGCTGTTTCAACTGGTATGAGTTATTAAAAGTTGGTGCATTAGATCAGGGCAATAATTGGAGTTATGATTAAGGAAATGACAGGATCGGGGCACAGGCAGTTAGATAAATAATTAACAGCTGGATTAAACCAGACTGAGATGCAAGCCAGCTAGTGGGTTTTTAAAAAAGATTTTTCTCACAGGATTTGCTCCAAACCTGCCGCCAGGAAGCTCTGGATGCTCCGAGGATCATCACTGTCATCATATGCAGTCCAGTATTAAGATGGATGCTGCCTGATCCCATCAAGATAATGGGTTTCATGTCTCCTGGCGTTAAAGGGGAGTGGGGGTGGTTGGTGGGACAGAGGAGATCTCTGCAGCTGATTTCTTTTGTTTCCTCTCTCGTCTCTGCAGGCATCTCCACCCTGCGAGTTGTACAGCACATGCCGCCACGCGGGGGAAATTACAGCTCGTCTCGAAGCAGAATGAATACCTCCGGAAGTTCAGCGCACGTCCTCGGGCTGCAGGCAGAGAGGAGAGTTTCCAGTCTCTGTAATGGAGAGGGAGAGTGAAACACACAGACAGGCAGACAGACAGACAGAGAGAGAGACTGGGGGGGTGGTTAGCCCTCAACATGTCCCCCCAGGAGAGGTCACACTGGATCTGTTTCAGGCTGCGTTCATACCAAAACACATCCATGATCGTCTCCACATCTGTGGTCACGACTGTCGGACGTGTGTGGACGTAAACCACCGCAGAGCAACACGACACTCTGAGGTTTCATCTGAACTCAATGGGATGGTGTCAAATTGCTCCATGACAAGTTAAAGTAAAATCTTTACTTGGTGGAAGAGTATTAGCAGAAAGGTGTCCCTGAAGTGATAAAAGTCCTCCTAATGCAGTTATAAATTACTGATGCTTTGACCTGTGAGTGGCATTTTAATGTAGCTAGTCTACAGTAGATGGTGCAACAAAAGTCCCACAGCTTCTAGTACTACTATATATTTTAGGTGGTGCAATATTTAACAATGCCTCATGTGTGAAATCAATCTCAATCTGCAGAATAAAATACATTTAGTGGGATTAAAAATGACCTTTTATGAGAGCATAAAGCTGCACAAAGTAAAACTATTCACGTCAAAGTATCTAAAGACTGTACATGGATTAGTACAGTACGTGAGTCTAGTTTCATACGTTTATGTCCTGCAGAGATTCAACATGTGCTTCACACACTATTTGTTGTTAATGACATTTGATGTCGTACTTCCACAAAGTTGAGGGACTCTGGAAATATCCTGACTCTTCCCTGGTATGGACAAAACTACATTTCCCATAATGCAACTTGATTGCTTGATTCTTTTATTGTCTGGTAATTGTGTCAAACTCCACACCTCCAGCTGAATTTCACTTTAAAGCCTTCCTTTCCTACAAAGACTCTGTATAAAGTCTGTCTCTCTTACTTAGTTTGTCCCAAGCTTTCTGCCACATCTTTGAGCCTTCCTCGTCGGAGATGAACTGCGCCTCACTTGGAAGGTGGACGAGACCCGACGGGAGCAGCAGGGGGCGCTGTGACAAACAGCAGCAGTTTCCAGCAGCCTTCAACAGGAAGTGACAGAAAGTTTACATCCTGTCAGATCCACCTGCTCTCTGCAGGTCACAGACAGTTCTGGCTCGAATCAACTTTATTATCATTCATGTGAAGCACGCGAGATGTTTGTTATCAGATGAAACCGTCACTGCACACACACAAATCAAGAGCCAATCAGCTCTTTGATCCGGCGACAGCCAGGTGTTTCCCACCATGCCCTGGTTCTTTTGCAGCAGGTTGAGAGGTTGCAACCGGCTGCATTGTGCAGCAACTTTTGGGACTTAGGTCACATGATAACAGGTGGTCACATAACAGGTAAATCCACGACTGAGCAAACTCAACTGGACCGAGGAAGGCCATGAGATGTGGCTGAAAGCTTTGGGAAAAGGACAAGAAGGTGGAGCTTGTGATAAGACTTCAGACTTTGTTGTCGTCGTGGGAAACAGGTTGAAATGTTCTGCAGCTCCTGTCAATCTGACGCCCTCCCCGTCCAAACCCCATCGCCTGATTCACCTAAAATAGGAAGTGGGGGGGTGGATGGGTGGTGGGTGGGTGGGGGAGTGGCAGGGCACGGAGGGGGAGTGGATGTCTCAAGGTCAAAGGCAGAGCGGCGAATTGGGGTGGAAGCAAACTAATGAGTTTTTCCGTTCTCTCCCTGCCCTGGACCGCTGGCATCACCTCGCTGTCCTGTCAATCCACCCCCCCCCACCACCACCACCACCCCCACCCCCACCTCCTCAACCAACCAACCGACTCCTCTTCTTCTTCTTCTTCCCCTCCCATCTTTCTCACCGCAGAGAGAGAGAGAGAGAGAGAGAGAGAGAGAGAGAGAGAGAAACAGGAAAAAAGTGTTTATTTCTGAACAGGCCTCCTAATCTATTTGGACTGGGCATAATAGGACATTTGCATGGCGAGCACAGCGAGGTGTCAGCGATAACCACGGGGTTGTGACATCCCCTCCGAAATATGCTGAGCTTTCGCTAACCTCTCATCAAACACGCTGATCTTTATGGACTGTATCATATTGTGCCGTAATGTGCTTTATTGTCCACAGAATAAGCTTTTCTTTAAGGTAATTGGAAAGCGGGAAATGGCCGCTATCGGCGGACTTTTTAAATACATTATTCCTGAAATGTGGCTTGTGTAATGACCCTGTCGGTGTAAAACGTGAGATTTATCTTGGCAGCAGAAATTGATCCATTTCACCTTTGTCTAATGGAAATTTTTATCAAGTATTATCTGTTTATGTAAATGAGCGTGGCCCCTGGAACGGAGGGGATAAAAAAGTCTGGGGGGGGGAGGGGGCTGTTAATCTAGGGCCTCTTTACGTGTCAGTCTGGACATAATGCATACAGGATTCATCTCTGTGGGGGTGGTGTGTGTGTGTTCCTGAGTTTCTATCTCTGTGAGAACCTTTAATACTTAAAGATGGTCCTCCGGTCTTCACGGAGCTGGTTCTTCAGGTCAGGACCTATTGGTTAGAGGATCTAGTGAGGCTGCAGTGTTGATGTTAAAGGACCCAAACATCCTGGAACAAGACCAAGTAACAACAACGCCATTTTTAAAGCGTTCTGTTCTTCTGCTTCTTCACATCAAACCACCCTTTTAAGTGATTCCCTGTTCACGAGTCCCTCGTGGTGTTATGTTCTGAACTAGCATCCTTTTAAACACTGAGTAACGTCACATGGTGGAAGATTTGGGGCCTTTTAAGGTGAGGATTAGCATTTAAGGAATAGATGGTGAGTAAGACAACCATGAGTGTGTGTGTGTGTGTGTAAAGGCCTTCATACTCACAAAACAACAAGCCCTGATCACTGCAGCGACATCCGAAACAACCACATTTCTTCTGACCAGGTGCACCTGTTTGGTAGCATGAAGACGTGAATCTATCAAACGTGTGTTCAACACAATATGGTTTCTCTCTGGTTGTGTTTAGAGAAACCAAGAAGCCGTTGTTGAGTGTTGGTAGGAGACAAAGTCACACACTTTGTACATCCGACCATCCGTCACAACGTCCTCTCTAAGACTTGTATATAACATATAACAAAATAAACGACCCCCAGAGGTCACCAAGTCAACTGAAACACACAGTAGGTGCTACTCCAGCGACTTGAAGCTACGCTGTGGAGTTTCTGACCACTGGTGGTGCTGTGGAGCGATGCTGGTATGAAAAAGTTCCTGTTTAGTTTGTGTGCAGCTGCATAGACCTCCAACCAATCAGAGCCACCAAACATGTGACGTAGCGCTGAGTGGATCCTGAAGTACAGCAAACACATCTCTCTTTGTCTTTACGACTAAATACACCGTCCAGTTTGATTAATATGTTGTTGTTGGTGACAAACTGTGCAATTACAAAAACTCCACAGGGTATCTTTAAATGAAAGCTGTGACGTGTGAATTTAGTGGAATAAGAACAACATTTAACCACTTTAATGGTTCGGTGTTGTGTACTGGGGAGTAAAAATGGGTTATATACCCCAGAAATATAAGCACGTGTCACTCAAATACCCGAGCCATGTGAAGAAGGCTCTGGATGTCCACAACAAAGTGTGCACTGAGCCATAATGTGTGTTCCTCACGGAGGCTCTTAACATATTTCCATATCATAAAGCTTTTCCCCCGACAGCTCCGTTATGTGCGGCGTTGTACTGTAACTCAGACATTTGGACACGTCAGCTGCGGGATGGATGGCAGCGTTTGGATCAGCGACCGCGCAGCATGAAAAATGAATGAATGGCGTGGAAGCTGGTGGCGGCGGGCTGCAGTCACTTAGAAGAAGGGCTGTAAAGATTGACAAGGCCCCCCCCTCACTTGTGTTTTCATTGCAGCGGACGCTTTTGATGTTTTATGGGAGAGGCCTCGCCTTGTTGCCGGAGTCTTTGGCGTGACAGCAGTGCGACGTGCTTGAAATACAGCTGGTGGTGGTTTTGGGGGTGGGGGTGCGGGGATTCTCCACGGAGGGCAGCAAATGGAGCTTCACCGGGAGCCAGCAAATCCCCGGTGGCCCCCGCTGTCATCTGCCATCCTGACAGGCAGACAAGAGAGGGAGATGGAGAGGGCAGAGTCAGCCCGGGCTAAGTGACAGACACGCCACTGTGACCCAGTCCACCAGAGGGAAGGCTTCATCGCCGTCTTAAACGCCCTGATGTTCTCAGAGGCCAGAGACGGAGGAGACCAGGTCTGAGCCCGGGCTGACCTCCCCCCCCCACCCACCACCAACACCACCACTGCTGATCAAACAGTGGCCGTGATGCATCACAGCAGCCAGAGCTCAGCGGCAGCTGGCTGAGGGGAGGGAGCAGACAAACAGAGACACGGTGTGATACAGAGGAGGATGTATGGCGTGGAGCATCTCTGCAACAGCAAAAACACTTTAACCACAATGAATCACTCATTTCACTATCTTTAACCCTTTTTGTTTTCGATAAAGATTAGCAATTATTCTCTGAGCAGCTTTACAGCGAATTAGAATGAGAAACATGAGCGATAAGATGATCAAACAAGTCCATTAACCGTGTTAAATAAAAAAAGAAACGGTGAAAACGTTTACAGCAAGGTATGGTAAGTTGAACTAGGAAGTAGCTCTGCAAAATCAAACACATGTTCACAATAAATAAACTTGTTTTTAACAACGACTGGCTCCATGTCCACAGATGTCAGTAATTAAACCATAGATAATCTGCACAAACAAAGACAAACCAAAGGGGAACTTGATCGATCAGTTTCAGACTCGTGAGGAGCAGAACCCGGACTGGGAAAACATTTTCTGATGTGTTTGATGGTTGTAAAGGCAGCTTTTGTCAAGTGTGAGAAAATAACCCTGATTACATCAGCAGAAAGCCTGGCTGAAAGACTTTGGCATTAACAGAAAATGGTAGAGTTGCACTATGGGAAGTGTAGGATTGGGTGTTTTACTTGACCAGTACTGCAGCCTATTAGTCCAAGGACTCTCATTGTGACGTTGTGTATGCTGTGTACAGTCCAATATATTAACACAAACTGAAGATAAACAGCCACCATACTCTCAAAAGATAATCAAAACTCTTCCCAGTATAGTTACACATGAATGGATTCATTCAAATAAAAGTTGCTAAATGGGCACGAATGCTAGTTGAGAGACTTCCAAGCATGAGATGATTTAATAAAGTGTTTTATTTGGATGAGTAGGCGTCACGTGATCATGCAATACCCACTGTGGCCACTACACCGAGGGAGGGAAGAGTGTTTCTCTTCTACAATGAGTTGTTATTTTGACTCCTTCAGCAGCTCTATATGTGGCTTCACTGCACCCTGATCCCTTCAGGTGAGAACCCGAGAGGTAAAAACCCACCTGTGTCAGGATCTCTTAACGTCTACAGTCCTGACCCTTCATGGTGATCCACCGGTGGGACGAATGTGAGATGTTCTGCCTCTGTAATTGCAGGAAAGTGCTTTTCCAGCCAGTTCAGCCCTGTATCTGTCCCTGGGAGACACAAGTGGAAACCATTTCATCCTCCCCTCTGGCACTTCTGGGACTTTTAACTTCTTAAAGAAGTCACAGTGTTGAGGTCAGCCGTCAGCTCCAGCATCTCAATGAGGTCCCCAGACCTGAACCAAAGCACCTACGAGGCCAGTGAGCCCTCCATCCAAGACTCCCGGTATACTGGGACCTATATGTAATTAAAAAGGGGGCTTTAAATTGCCCCCAAGCATTAAAAATGGATCCTGTTGGCAGCAAATGGAGCATCTCCCTGCTCATCTCGCGCCATCTTGTCTGGTCCTTGAGGGCAGGAGGCCCAGACAGATGCTCCTCCAGGAGGCAAGGGGAGGAAGTGGATGTCTGCAGTGGGCTGGAGGCTCTTTGGAGGATCTATGAAGGCATTAAGTCCGAATATTGTTGCTAAAAGATGGAACAGCAGTCCAAGAACGAGGTTGTTAGTTAACGCAAACTCTATTTTAAATAAAACATGAATAATAGTCTTTATTAAAGCATGAGGTCCCACTAAGGTCAAGTCCTACTAAGCTAAAAGGTTGGTGTTTTAAAAGATGGACAGCATTAATAAATGAATAAAAAGGTAAATTTCTAAGTAATAAAACACACCCTGGCTCAGTTCAATACACTCTGCTACAGCCGGACCTGAGATCAGTAGCTTATGGTGGCAAAATTATGACTAGAGCAACCGACTCAAGAGACTCAATTTGCCATTATCTTGTGATTGCTGTTCTGCAAAAGTTACATCTTCTTGCTTTAAGTTAACAGATGACAACTAAAAGGTAAGAGAACTGCTAATAATAAACATGACCTTGTGTTAAGACCTTAATGTCTGGTTCGGGAGTTTACACTTTGTGTCTTTGATTTTAAATATTTGTCTTTTGTCCCCTCTGTAAAGCACTTTGTACCTAATGTGTTGAAAGGTACCATATAAATAATTATTTGCATCAGTCAATGCGTTTTGCAAATACGAGACAAATGTGCAACTTTGGTTCAAATGCATGAACTTGTGAATAAACCTGCAAGACAGAACAGTTCTTAATGCATAATTCTTGAATTTATGTTCCTATTTTCATTTTGGATCAAAGCAGCTTGAGTAGGATATTTCAAAATGTGATGAGGCTGCTTGCTACACCTTAAAATGTAAAAGAGCTTTAAGGAATTAGTTGATCTTTAAACTTAAACCACAGGGAACCCCAAAAGGTTCCTTGAGGAACACCATCACAAAAAAAATTCCACTTCCCACAGTTGAACTCCGAGGTCTCTTTTTAGTGCATCTTCATGGATCAACCACATCAGCCTCAAACAGAAAGCCACAGAAATAAAGCGACGGATGAGGAGCAGCTGCTTGTGTACGCGTGGCAGGAAGCTCTGAAGCGTATTACATTACCATGAGCTTAGTGGCGAAGGCACCGCTGGATCACAGACACGGCTATTACAATGAGTGTATGTGGGGTGTCTGACTCTGTGTGTGGATGTGAGGAGGAGGAGGAGGCCCCTGACTCCTTGGCAGCCCCCCCTCTTCATCTTTCTGCACACACACACACACACTCTCCGGCCTCATGCACCCGGTGTCAGAGCCTTCTCCTGTCAGTAATTTGTTGCTAATCAGCTGTCAGCTCAGAAGCGATGATGAGGTGATCATCGTGGGCGGTGGAAGGTAATGGCCTTAAAAGTCACAGAGTCAATGTCAATGGGATCACTCGGATTCAATCAGGGGCGGCCCGATGAAGGATGGCGCCCGCTGACATTACCACTCATTTTGAGCCCAAGCATCTGGGCCCTAGTAAATAACCATCAGTGGGTGGGTCCGGGGGACAGGTCATTAGCCCTGAGAAAAATAAATATCTCCTCTCTCGTGAAGGCTGCAAGTCATTTAGCACAGACTAGGAAATTTCACCCTAGATTAAGTATGATGAGCCAATATCAGTCAGAGGAGAGGCCATACTGAGCGGAGGGGGCCCTGATGAGACACGGGGAAAATTTATACGCAAGCCTCGGCAAATGTAATATGAGTTTAAAGGCGAGGAAGTGTGTTGGCACAGGGCTGGAAGGAGGGATAGGACCACTGGAAACTAGAGTTTGACTGATGGGGGGTTTTAAGGGGTGATGTGTTTGGATGGAAGCTGCTGAGCGCTCGTACTTCCTGCTGATGTTCTGCATTTTCAAATTTGCCCAATTTAGTGGCAAATATTGAACAAGAGTCATAGTTTCCCGTAGATTTGTACTCTTGTCAGGGTGGAAAAAAAACTCCTAAACACCAACTCTGGGATACATTTCAATGATTTCAACAATAAATAGAAACTGAAAATGTAAAGGTTTTTTTACGGAGCTGTAGTAGAACCTCCATTATTTCAGAGGCAAGCTGCAATTACAGACTGATATTCAATTAATAGCCAATATCAACCTAATTATCTCAGTGCAGTGCACAAAAAGTACAAATGGGCAAGTTTCAAAACATCAAAAGTGTTGTACAGTAGATTTAATATAAATAAATATACATACAAACATCTCTGCTCGCCTTTAACTGGTGTGTCTACCCATCATGTTGGCTAACAGCCCTGGAGGTCAAAGGTCAACTACTAGTGACCTTGACAGGAGGAGGACATGAGACACAATTTGCTGTTGCTTGTAAGTTGAAGGCGGCGTCTAATTGGCTAATGCTGCTG
>JAVQJL010005748.1:0-10214 GCA_036024295.1 Nannoperca obscura
CCCCCCCCCCCCCCCCCCCCCCCCCCCCCCCCCCCCCCCCCCCCCCCCCCCCCCCCCCCAACACATGCTGTACAATATTTGTTGAAAAAAAAAAAATACATAATTGAGTCCATGAATATTGCATTGATTGTGCATTTCACACCCCGAACCCTGAGGGGGGGGGGGCTGAGGGTAGTGTCTAAGCAGTGAGATGGCTGAAGGCAAAAAATAAAAAATAAAATAAGGGGCCACACGTCCCGCAACAGGCGTAGAGGAATAGAGTGAGAAAAAGGGTGGAGGGGGAGGTGCATGTGTGTGGTGACATTTTGTAGACATTCAGAAAAGACAGGATCCAGTTTCCAAACACCTGTTCAGGCTATAGAGTGAGTGAGCAGCGTTAAAGAGAGTGACACAGAGTTGAGTCGAGTGTTTTTCAAGTATTCCATTGTTAGGAAGAGCCCCCGCCTCCTTCTCTCCTACCTAATGCTATCTTAGCCTCTTGGCTACGAGTAGCTTGGCTTACAGTGATGGAGAGATGGGGGTGGGGCCTAAAACCCACCCTTCCATCACAGCACAAGCAACCTAGCCAGCAGGCCACGGGCAAATCCAAAAAAACAGAGTTGTTGACAAAAAGCCCCCAAAAAAGCAGCTTTCCAAAAAAAGGCACTACAAAATCAAAATTAAAACATTTAAATAAAAAGATTTTCTCCACGCTCTATGAGAGCAGCCATGTCTGAATAGGAGGGCCTTGCCAGCTGCATATACCAGCCTAGTAACAAAACGAGTGAAATAAAAGTTAAAAAAGGGGGGAGGGGAATAAATAGTGCTGGTAAGACCGCCCAAACAGAAAAATGTTCCCGATTAGGAAACAAGTATAATCAACTGAAAGAAAGAAAAAAAAGGAGGATGGGGGAAAAAAAGATTAGGAAGAACAAAATAGTAATAAATTAGAAATTCCTTACAAAAGAGGAAAATTAAAGTACATTTTTCTAGCTGGACCAGCTGAGTGAAGCACCCAGCCGATGACGGGCCAGTTGGGCTACAGGCTGCTGGCCTCAAGTCCATTTCACTCCCTCCATCCAAACCAAACCCCTTCTTTCCCCAGAAAGTCTTTTCAGTCCAGCAGAGCCGTCCTCAGAGGCTCTCCTTGCTCGAGCTTGTGCTTGACGAAGAGTCTGTGTCGATGGTCCTGAGGCGGATGTCGCCAACGGCCGGCTCCTCTGGTGACTTGGGTGACTCCGTAGTCACCCTCATCCAGGGGTGGTCGCAAATCTGCTCCAGGGTGGGCCGGTCAGAGGGCCGCAGGGCCAGGCACCACTTGATCAGTTGCTGGCACTCTGAAGGAGGAGACAAAGACAAGAATGAGGATCTGAAGACAGAAATTACCAAGTGGGTTTGGTCTGTACTGCATATGACTGTTTGTATGGATATCTATTATCCTAGTATGTAGGCAGCACTGACAGCCAATAGAATGAGAGCAAACATCTTTTAATTGAGTTACCTCTCTAGTGTAACTAGAGGCTGTTACACAAAGTGCACCGAGGAAAATCATAGCAGCCAGAATCTCAATTTTAGTTATAGCTGATAAATCTGTCTACCGGCCATTTCTGCGGGTGATCCATTATGACTATGAGGTATTACTCTGATGTAAAGTGACTCATGGAGTCAGACTGGGGAGTTGGATTTAAGGCTGTACCATTTGTCGTGGCTAGAGGGCAACAGAGTCAACTTATGTGTTTTCATGTGGGTTGTTGTGGTCGACTTACCAGCTGAAATCCTCCTCCTGAAGTACAATCTTCCTCTGAGGATCTCCTCGTCCTGCTCAAAGGGGATGTCTCCACAAACCATGTCATACAGCAGCACGCCTAGCGACCACACCGTTGCAGAGCGACCATGGTATCTATGGAAGCGGATCCACTCTGGTGGGCTGTACACTCTTGTACCTAAAAAAAAATTAAATGATAAAAATTTTAAAAATAGACAGAATAAAGGGGGAGGTGAGTGATGAGCATGCCTGTTGTGAAATATGAAGCAGTGAAAAAGATCAAGTTTTTCTTTATTTACGTGTAATCTTAAAAAGCAAACGTTCTAAAATAGTGCTCAAAAATATGGGAAGAGCAAAGGGGCTCTGCATAAAAAAAAATAATAATGTGTGTCTCTAAAATGGCTGAGTCATTGTTGAAACGCTTTCCATCTTCCTTAAGCCACAAAACACAAACTGGGTCTCCCCCTCCCTCCCCTCCCTTCTTCCCCCTCCCTTCCTGGCAGGAGGAACTTGGATACCAAACAAAAAAAAGGCAATGTGAGCCCATCACGTGAACCGCCGACTCGGGTTTCACAACAAACAGATGTTACGTGGCACTGACCTAATACCCACAAACTGCGACTGTGACTCAAGCCTAAACGACAAAATAACAACCGGAAACATTAAAAAGACGCTCCATCTCACAAAAGGGGAATGTATTACGGATAAAAACGGCCCCCGGTAGAATTAACAAGCAGCGAGTCATACGTGTAAAGTCATAACATGTGCGTCACACATGTCGCTAAAAAACACTGGAGGATTTTCATTTAGCATTTACATCCGTAAAAAATATATAATAATAAAGATAAGCCGCGAGACCCTAGGCAAGGAAAACCCTCGGCCAAAAACAGAGCACTGCGTCACAGCCTCGTGAACGCCTCCGTATCTGAATATAGCACAGCGGAGCATCAAGGGCAAATACAACCCAGCCCACACGGATATTATTCATAAAAGCTAATTACACATCCAGTATTGTAACATTTTAGAATATCAATTAATGTAAAAGAAGGGGTGGGGGGCGGCTGCTTACCATCAAAATCGGTGTAGACTGTGTCCTTGAGAATCGCCCCTGAGCCAAAGTCAATAAGCTTGAGCTCCCCGGTGCGTAGATCCACAAGCAGGTTTTCATCTTTGATGTCTCTGTGTACTACGCCGCAGCTGTAGCAGTGTCTGACCGCCTCCAAAACCTGGCGGAAAAAGCCCCGAGCCGTGTCCTCGTCCAGGGCGCCCTTCTCGGTGATGAAGTCGAAAAGGTCCTTGACGAGCTCCGGCCTCTCCATAACGATCAGCCAGCCGTCCGCGCGCTCGTAATAGTCCAGCAATTTGATAACTCCGCGAAACGACGAGCTGACTTTTTTCAGCAACAGGATCTCCAAAGGCACCATGGCTCCGTTCTGTAACAAATAAACAGGAGTTTATTAGATGCGTTGGGATAATGCGCAGCCATTTCTCCCTTTAAGATCAAAACACCCCCACCCAGCAGCAGGCGGGGGAAAACCAAAACAAACCACACACGCAGATCGGGAATGAGTACTTACAATTGTGCCCCACTCGGTCACCCTCTCCTTCGCAACATGTTTCACAGCGACCTGAAATAACACAGTAAAGAAGAAAAATCGTAAGCAAATGCTTTAAATATTGTGGGGATGTGGCATTATATTTCCATGTGGGGAAATAAGGGCGCCCGGCTTTGATGGCGGCACATGGAAGATCAAAACATAGACCCCGATCCCAGTCCACGTCCTTACCGGTGCGCCATCAGAGATCCGGCTGCCGGCGTATACTGTTCCAAATCCTCCGCTGCCCAGAACGGACCCCACTTGGTAAACCTTTTCGAAGGGCTCCTTATCCACTTTAACTGCAAGGAAAAGTGAAAATGTTAATCTAAGCGCACCATTTCACAACAAACCACCGCGCAGCGCGAGCTCAAGTTGTAAGCTAACTAGCTCGTGCTCGCGCAGCTTTACGAGCCGGTCAACAGTAGTAGCTTACTCTAAATTAACCAAGCCGAGTAAATATACGTTTCTCAAAGCTCCTTTGTTGTTATATCAAACACAGTTTTAAATGCGGTTAAAAGTAAACGTTCAGTGACGACAACCTACCTGGCTGGAGCTGTATTTTCACTGGTAGATGGTCCATACTTGAAGGATTGCAAATATGCGAAAATGAACCAAACTTTGACAGCAACATATTCAAATTGAAAAGCCGGCGTAGACGATCCCTATTCACTCGTCGAGAGTCAAAAGAACCAATATAGCGAAAAAAGAAGTGAATTCGGGCGCAGTATAAATGGTGGTGCAGACCGTCTTGGCTTCAAGCGAATAATATATCCAGTCCAGCAGTGCGCCAACTCCGCCGCACCGCGCCCGTCAAAGTCGTGTCACGACCGTGAAGTCGTGCACTGTTTCTCAAAAACCGGCATGAAATCTGGCTTCTGTGTACTCGACTCAAGCACAACAGACGAAAACAGTCCTCTTAAGTAATAAAAAAAAAAAACGAACACTCCGATGTGTATAGTAGCCGTGTCAACAGTAGAGTGCGTTTAAATGCCCTCCGCAGTGTGTTGTTATCCTGAAGAGTGGCCGCTGTCTGAGCTTTGGCGCGGTCTCCACAAGCCAATATTTTGACGCGCAGTGGGATTGTGGTATCCATCCGCCACCAATACAAGTCGACACGTTTGCTTAATTCCAGCGTAAATGTGTCACTTTGTACTGGATACACATTTAAATGAAACGGCTGGGCACGTATTGTAATTTTATTATACTTATAATCGAAATGTGATTAAAATAATCATATTTTACCGCGCACTACTTTCTCATAGTACGAGACGCCCAAGAATCCCTTGTCTAGAAGCTTTGCGCTGTGTTCACTACCGACTCGGAGGCGACGACCAATTAGATGTCGTATATAAATACCGTGTTTCGTATCTAGACCAATCCTGAAAAAGTTATTATAAAAAAGCAGGCATTTGAGTGCACGTGGCGGCAATTCTGAGACGTCCTCCCTCCCCTCCCTTTTCCTCCGCAGCTCTGCAGTGAGAGACGGAAAGAGAGTTTATGATCCGAGGGGGAAAGTTTAGTTTATAGTGTACACACTACTGATTACCTCTTTCAGGGTGTTTAGTTATTTAGTGTGTACCTAAACTCACTTATGTTATTTGTTTACCTTACAGTAATTTGATATATGATATTATAATTGTCATACAACTGAGACCAATAATTATTAAGATCTAAAAAACAGTGTCTATACAGACAACGAAGATGACAGTAACATATATTTTTTAGTTTAACCTTTATTTAACCAGAAAAGACTCATTGAGATAAAAAAGGATGGTGAGCCAAGCCAAGAAAGGCAGCAATAACAATGACTTACAGACAAGGCTACATATGACAAACGACACAAAATACACCAAAATCAGAAGGAAAAGGAAATATAATAGTTTATGCAATTTAATAGTTATATTTATTAAACAAAAAATATATATATTTCCTCGTAGAAGCCAGCCCAATAACAGTCATAAAAACATTAAATAGCTAAATCTAAAACAATAACACACACTAACTAACACATCTTAAATTCCCCAAAACATCAGCACCCAGAAGATAGAAAACACTGCATGTTGCTACACGTGAAATGATAACTTTTAAAAGAAGACATTACAATAGGCTACACAAAGGCAGTATTTGAAGGATGATACATAATAACAATAGTATACACGAGAACACTATGTCATGCATTGACATGAGTTCTGAAATCAAAATAGCACTGTATTATGATAACAAGCATACCACATGAAAACACAATCAGATGGCCAAGGTTTGTGGAGCCAGCTGTCCCCTTTCAGAAGGTAAATTTTGCAGTTTTACTGTTACACATTTGACATGACCTTGGCTCTCTGTGAACTTTCCACTTTTTATCTTCTGCTACTTATGATAACCTGCATGTGTACATATGTGAATGTGGCCACTAACCAAACAGAAGCATCAGAGAGTTCCAGGGAAACTTATCTATAGGCCTGCCAACTGCAAAGTTATGTAAATGTGCATACACTCACACTGCACACGAGAGCAGAGTAACAGCCTGTGGGCTAACCTGTGTGCAGTGATGCTCTGTATTCACCGTATGATTATTTACACTGTTTTATGTTTCTAGTTCATTGTTTGTTATTTTTCAGCACATATATGGAAACGCTTTGTGTTCCCCTAAAGAAGATGTGTCAAGAGGACACATACATGTACAGTTTGGCATTTTAAGGGTTACACTACTACTATGTACATGCAGATAGTGTGGGGCGTATGGAAACATTCTCAAGGGTTCATTTGCTTTTATGTTATAAAACATTTGCATAAATGAGTTCAATGGTTCATTTGATTATGCTTTAAGGTAAACTGTGTGCAACCCTGCACCAACATCCCATTCCCTGCAGGACAAAGCCTTCCACCTCTCCTGCATGATCATCCTGTGGTCATGGGTTGTTATTAATAATCACTTGTAATACTGTAGATCTTTGAAGTATAGCTTTTTTGAAATGCTCTTTTACTCAAAAGATTTTTTTTAAAGCCAAAATCTCCTGCACCTTTGCATGTGAAGCTTGCCAGTATTTCTGTGTGTTTCCTCCCACACTCCAAACAGATCTCAGGTGAATCGGAAATACTAAATCGCTTGCAGTTATATGCTTGAATGAGTTTTTATGTCTGTGGCTCTTACACACTCTCCTCATTTGCACTTTTTTATGGAGTGTCACTTCACATGAAGTCACACTAGCAGCTGAGGAGCACACTCTGTATCGCAGAGAAAGGTCTAAAAAATGGTATGTACTTTCCACACGCCACCATGAGCAGATGCAACAGGTGTACCAAAATAATACTGGGGATGGACCTCATTCAGTATGGTGTGTCCTTCATGCAAGTGTGCAAATGGAGGTGGAGTGGATAGGGTGAAGGTGTAGCGGCTGGAATGATATTAAGTGTCAGCCCTGTGATAGATTGGTGCCCTGTGCAGGGTGTTTATTGCCTTTCACCAACTGCATGCTGGCACAGGCTCCAGCAATCACATGTTCATGTAAAGAAGATACTATGCACGGATAAAAATAATCATCATCATCTCTCCTCTTTCACTTTGTCTGTCTGTAATGAGATGTCGCAATATAAAACAACTACTGATGTTACTATGACCAATTGGAACATAATAATGAGGTGAAATAAAGCTCATAACTGCAGAAACTGCACAGTATGGATTCCCCAATCCTGTCTTCCAAAGTATTTGAGTGTGTTATGTAAAGATACATTTTCCCAAGACTTTACCCCGAACAAGGACCAGTCCAGCTATGTGTACTCATGATTGTAATAATTTTTTTTCTCTCTTGGTGGTGTGAACCAGTTGAGTCGCAAGTGAGGCAGTCAGGCAGTTGGCCAACCAGGCGTGCTGACAGCAGAAGCACAGACAGCTGTTTTACTGTGGCTTCATATGAACGCGTGCTATGCAGTTGTTCACAGCACTCATGGGAAATCATCATGAGGGTTTTTATTTATGTTCACCAATCCTTTGATCCGTGGACGTAGAGGAAACGACGAAGGGGGGGAACGGAGAGAGCGAAAGAAAAATGGCTTGTGGCCCACTGATGAGCTGTCACTGTCCATCCTCCCATATCTCACTTCTGTTTCTTCATTTTTGCCCTGTCTCTCTTTTTCTCTGCGTGCCTGGGATGCCTCCCATTTTCCCTTTCTCTAATTACTGCTTTAGTAAACTGTGTCAGCAAGCCGAAATAGTTTTGATGAAGGGTCCGGCTGCGTTTGCATCTGTAATTTGATGGGTTTCATTGGGGACACATAAAACCAGACACACCAGAGGGTACGTGGCCACATCAGAGCCTCGGGGTCGGCCGAGGTTATTTTTAGCCCCATCACGCTAGTCCAGTGGCAGCCACATCATTTTGGTAAGCCGCCGATTGAAATTGATCCAGCTTGGTTGAGCTGGTGCTCTTTGCCAGAGAAATCTGAGGGCCAGAATTTGTCATGCGTCGTGCTGGGGTTAGATTCCTGAACATGTGTGCAGGATATACATGTAATATGTTCTCTGCAGGCATGTTTACCCTAGCAGTGTCCTCGTGTTAGGGTGCACTGCCTTGAAGATTACTTTATAAAAGACTCCTTTGCGTACAATAATTCGTGTCATTGCCCAATAGCAAGCTGTCCGGACTGTGCTGACCTCTGAGGGAACGTCGAGCCAGAGTGTCCAAAATGGAGGACGCTATCATTTGCTGCGTTGCACCATCCTCTTCATCTAACGCTCATCTGTAAGAGTAAACTGCTCCACGAAAGAGGAACGGTTTGCACAGTTATGAGACAGGAGTATGTCTTTTAAATAAAACCCCTTAACTGTTGTAATGTCTCGTTGGCAAGTCAGCTAACTGACTGTAAGCAAACAGTTGTCAATTGCTTTTAAGTGAGCTTTTGTTCCTTCTTCAATAAAACTTTTTTTAAATGCAAACCCAGGAAGAAAAAGCCCAGGGGAGTAAATAGCAGAGTATAGAGAGAAAAGAAAGAGGCTAGGTAAGCTATTGTGACTGACTAGCGTGCTAGTGGTAAGCTCACAGCTACAGTAGTTCACCAACTAGCCCTGCAAGGAGTAAATTCACATGGAATAACCACTTTCTGCTGTGACCAGGTCTTTAGTGAGATATCTAAATGCAGTGTCGCCATCTGTAAAATTGTAAAACACATTGACAATATGCAGTATATATTAAAATAAATGTTTCCAACATTCTTTTGAGACACTGTGCTCCAGTCACTTGCACTAACCCTGTCCAGTACAGGTTAAGGCTACAAGTCATGTGTGCTGCGTGCCAGCCAGGTCGCTATATGGATTTACTGTCTGGACTCAGCATTATGTAACAATGTCAGGTCCCTGGTCACCCTCGTAATCTGGTAGCCACGTTGCATAACTGTTCATTCGCTCTTTCTAGACATCCCCTCACACCTTCACTTTCACACTTCTTAAATAGATGCATGTTTTGTCCTGATCATTTATACAGGATATGAGGCTTCCGCTAATGTTCAGATGAATATTTACCCTAGACGTACTCCACTGTTAAGGAGAGTGATAGCCCTGGGTCATGTTCATGTGTGTGTGTGTGTGTGTGTGTGTGTGTGTGTGTGTGTGTGTGTGTGTGTGTATATATATATATATATATATATATATATATATATATATATATATAAACTTGTAAAAGTATAACAATTTGTGCATACAGCCAGCCAGGCAGGAAGTCAGAGGAGAAAAAAGTAAGAAATGAAACATGATAGTATTTACATTGCGTTTGATGAAACATTTGCAATTGTCAGCATTTCTTTTGTGTGCTAGGACAATAATGAGTTAAAGTGGCTCTGTGTTTTGTTTTTACCCCAACCTTGTTTTGGTGAAAGAGAAATCTAACATAACTTGGTGTTAAGCTAGTGTTAAATCTTCCTAATGTGACATAGGCAGCATATGTGCCATTGACTGGCAAATAAGCCCTGAAGCTCTAGGAGTTCAGCTTCCAGCACACACACCAAACCATTCAAGTACACACACAACTTATTTGTATCTGAGCTCTCTATCTTCTGAGTGCACATGGTTAGTGTGTGTGTGTGTGTGTGTGTGTAAGTGTTTACATAAATACTGCAGGAGGGGACAGAACAGGCCGCGGGGCTAGTGTAGGAGATTTTATCAAAACAAATCCCATTTGATCATTTGGATAGGAACAAACTTTTATTGCGTCAGTTCAGGTTTTGGGTTTGGTTTGGCCTTTGAGTAAAACATGTAAAAAAGCTGGCAAGCTGCCCAACTCAGAACTGAGGTAGTAAAACATTTTGCGGTAGGAAAGATTAGCACAGTTTTGATGAAAAAATTAAAAACCGGTGGTATGTTTTCACTGCTTTCCTTCTAATGGCAGTCTCCTTAGGCGACCATATGGATGCAATTTAACTATCAAAGCGACATTACAAGATTTACTTAACCGTTGACATAAATGGTTTACATTCCACAGGGACGTTTCACCTCTTATCCTTATTAAGAGATTATTTACCAGTCAAAAATAACTTTCGAAGTCTATTGCTCAAACCGTTTTAGAAATCCAACCCCCCACCTTCCCCAAGAAGCTGCATTGGTAGTTAATCCTTAAGAGCAGGCGTATATACCGACCTCATAGTGTATACATGAAAGTTTCAGCTAAGTCCTCCACTTCCCTCAAGTGACTTGATCCATTTAACCGCCCGTCCCAGTCTTAAAGGATACTGAGACCAAAGCTTTAAATCCCCCAGGCCCATGACCCCAGGAGGGGGGGGGGGGGGGGGGACACGGGGCAAGAAATGGGCACCGGGGGACGGGTTGTACCCTGGCCCCGGTGCAGAATCTAAGAGGTAGTATTTCCCGATAATGAGATATATCAAGG